>JACYFI010000926.1:0-15823 GCA_020975735.1 Ophiocordyceps xuefengensis
CAAAATCTTATTTAACCATCGTTAACTTGGTAATATTTTTATATTATTTTTTCCCTTAATTATAAAAATAAGTATGATGACGCGGTAGTCAGATTTGAAACGTAACACATTCTGAGTGGAAACAATAAGTCTACCATCTAATTATACACCGGTGGCTAAAAAAGCCCCTTTTGGCTTTAATCATATATGCTTTATACATTATAATATCTATTAAAAACATATAACCTATACTCCATTTATGAAATAATTAACATTTATACCATCAAAGCACACTTGATGTAATTAAATATTAATATATAACAACCTCTTTGTTATATGCTTTATTTTACTTCTTAGCGTAGCATTAATTGCTGGACTATAGCCGTTATTGTTTCACCGAAAACTCACAATAATAAGTAATATATTAATTAAAAGATTGAGCTGCTGCTTTGCAGCCCTCTAATAATAATTTTCGTAAGATAATAAGAAGTGGTTGGTTGGGTTAAATACATACATGCACGATTTTTATAAATTATACTTGGAGATGTCAGGAATCGGAACCTGAAACAGCTAAAATGGCAAGTTTACGGTTTTGCCAATTAAACTAACCACCCCTCCTATAAAGTTAGTAATAATTAATTAATTTTGCATCAGATTTTCGAGGCCATTTTTTTTACCTTTTGTTAGGCATAGCTGCCTTTAAAACAAACAACTAAGCCTATAAATGGCAATTGTATACCTTTTTGCTGCTTACTTACTTTATTTTGTGCGGCATGCTTCGGTTCACGCAACGCAAAAAATAAAAGTTGAAGGCTATGCCTCCTAGAACAAAAATATAACAATTTACGCTTTACATTAAGGTTTATAAGTGTACAAAACAAGTATCCCTTTGCAGGCTGGTTGCGGATAATTTTACCGCGTGGCCTTCGCTATAAGAGTAGAGCTTACGCTAGCCTACTAAAGATTAAAAATTTCCTCATTTCATAGATATATAAATTAAATTTATAAAGAAGCACAATATCTTTATTAATTGAAAACGGGAGATTTTTCCACTCCATCCAAAATTTACACCCGCCTTATCTTAAATGTTGTCTTTAATCCTATGATTAACCTTTCTTGTTATATTACCCCTATAAAGACCTAAAAGTGGGCTCGAGGCTTAAAATAATTTTAAGCTCGTTAAGCCAAATTAGATTATTTTTTTGGACTTTGGAAGGGGTCAACCTCTACATTCAATGATTAAAAGTCAATATGTATTCCCATTATCAACCTTAAAGGCCTATTCCCGCCCCACCGGTAGAAACTTGTACACTACAACCAAAGCAACTTCAGTGCTCCTGCTCGGCCCAATGGGCTTTTCACGGGCTTACTTTAGAGTTACAGGAAATCGTTGAATCAGGTGTAAAAAACACAAGACATCTCAATTAAAATTACATACTAAAAGTTATCCTTGTATATTAATTCTAGTTAATAAATAACCACTCCCCATATGTCGGCAAGGACTTACATTTTTTCTAAAGCAAAAAGCACAACGAATAGGGAGATAGAGAAATAATTACACAACAAAGAAATTTGTGGACCATCCCTTGAAGAGAAAGGCGTTATTGTCCTTCAGCTATGTATTATTTTTCACATTAATGCTAAAGAAGTTACAATTGGTTGGGGCTGCGCCTTATTATTTCTTGTTAAAGATAATTTTGAAGCTCAAAAAAATTTTATTTTAGGAAGCGTGCCTTAGCCACTGATTGTAAATTAATACTTAAAGAGTAATCTTCCAGGGAATAATTAATAGAAGATATTCAATATTAGTCCAACTACGGTCTCGACACTTCATTATGTAAATTGTTAAAATATTTATTTTTAGATCCAGAATTAAAACTACTTTTTTAAACTCATAGGAGATTGCGGCGTTTTCATTTTTTTTTTGTGCTTTATTTTTCTAGCCTTAAAAGGCTTGGCTACTAGCAAAAAATGCAAAGGAACTAAAAATAGTACGATAATACTGTATCTGAGGGAGTGACTGTGACACTCATGGGGTACTACCCCCTCCAGGTTCGCTAAGCAACTCTGTCTACCATTTCAGCATTAGGACCCTTTAACTTTATATTCCAAAATTCAAATTCAACCTCAGGCATTAGGGCTAAAGATATGAATGAAACACTTATTTTACTGTTATGAGCAAGTTATGCCTTTACAATTAAGAGCTATACAACCCCTTTTTGTGCTCTTATTAGGTCCTTTGTCCTGATTTTTTCCTTGCTACTACGTAAGCTAGAAAAGCACGTTAAAAATTCAAAAAACTATTTAATTATTCATATTAATTTTTAAAGTTATCAACCTTATGCTTGTTTTGAAGTTTAAAAATTTATAGTTAAATTATAAAAGGCTCAAGAACTTTTTTTAGGCGGTGTATGAAAACATACAATCTTCTAATTTTTTCTTGCGTGTTTTGACGGAAGCATGCCGCCAAAAAAATACTAAAAATTAATATGTGTGTGTTCATAAAGGATATCTTTCTTGCAGATTTTGTCCTAATTTAGCCTTGTTAATAGGCATAGGAAAAATATGAAGCTGCACAAACTATTGAATATAATAATATTTTTCATCTCTTTTGGGTGTTTTTTGCTTACTGACTCTCCTCGTAGAGTCATACAGGGTGTCTTGGTAAGGGTTGCTTTACAGGATATGTTAAAATCGCGCAAGCCACTCAGGCCTAGCGTGAAGCCGCCGAGAGCACGGCATTTTTTTTTAAGCATATTTTATGAGAAAAATCAGAAGACTTATAAATAATAACTTCTGCTTATATAGTCATAGCTTGGCGCATAAAATAAAAATCTGATACAGGATATAACCTCTATGTGTGCATTAGTATGTTTTCTCCACCTCAGCCTTAAATCAAAAATAAAAGCAAAAGTATTGTCTTGTTGTTTAATCTATCAAAAACTAATCCCTTTGGCATCGCAGTTAAAACCATCTAAATCATTCAAGAAATCATGAGTTGAGTTTAAATTAAACAATTAATTAAAGTTTTCGGCAGCGAGGGCTCGTCAATTGCTTACATATTGTAAGGGTGCAAAGTAGAGCTCTAAATTAATATACCTATGTTCACTCTTAGGCTTCTTTAATTTTATGAATAGGAACTCTTGTACATTAAACATTGCGGGAAAGAATCTTTAAAATTTATGTTTACGAGCAGTAATCTTTACCATATAGATATAACGTCTATACGGGCTATAAGGTCTTGCACCTTATATTACGCCGGACTAGAGCCGGATATGCTTACTGTTTTACCATCATCCACAGTTAGACTTAGACGGGATATTCGGAAACGCGCGGTGGTAGCATTCGGAACGAGCTATGTCTAACCGGCTTGACTACGCTAATCTTTTTTATTTTTTAATGAAGGCTACAAAAGCAGGGCGCAGAAATTTGTCTACACTATTCTTCGCTGGGCTTACTTCACTAATATACCCTTTTATTTTATTTTTGTTTGTGTATGGGACTGATTCTTTATGGGAAGCAAAGGCTCATCTAGGTGTGTTTTTGTACTTTATTGGTTATTTTGCTTAAAGACTTCTTAGTTTAATTTGTTGTTTCTATGATATTTTGTAAGCTTTTAATTCTCGGAAAGATCCAGGGTGCACTAACGAGTACGCTCTAGAAAGCGAGAAGAAAAATTATTGCATACCTAACCTATTCTTTAGGATCAGAAGCATAAAAATTCGCGGGAGCCTCAGCCTACTACAAACAAAAATAGGTAGGCCTAGTTTTTCTTAAAAGGTGAAACATGCAAATATTTTGACCTGACCCTATCTCCTTCGAGCATAAGTGCATGGTTGAGCTGTGAAGGTAAAGAGGTAAAAATAAACCATGCCATGGTATACCTTGCAAAAACAATAAAACAAGTTTGATCTTAGCGGTGAAAAATTATACAAGAAAGAATTATAGCTAAAATAGCAGCCTTTGCAATACAGAATATAAAGATTGCTATTATATCAATATGTTTAGCCTTGTGCAAGTATTGCACCTGTGCTTCCATTGCATTACAAAAACCAATTACATTTACTGTTTACTAACCAGGCATAGATGATAATTATCAAATAGTGATTACTTAAATTAGTACTTTAATATCTTTAAAATCTCTCAAAGATTCGTACGGATAAAGCCTATAAATCTCGTAATAGTAACTATTAACGTATATTAGAAATATCTTAAGGATTAAAGTTTTCGTGCCTATTATGCTTTCAGCAACTTGACTCCTTTACTAAACTTACGTTTCCTGGCCGTGCTTAGCTTATACATTTGGTCTTAGTAACGACAACATCTTAATGTAGTAATAATACAGGAAAAGTATAATTTATAAACAAAGCAATATATATTCTAAAATTAAGGCACATAAACAACAAGGTAAAACCTAGGGTTAGTCAACCATATTTTAACCTTTTTGAGGTTAAGCTCTTTCTTTGTCTGCGTACAAAAGTTTGTTCTGTATTTTTATTTAATCCCCTCCTAGAAGATAGAAAATCCATACCTGTCTCACGATGTATTTAAACCAGGACCTCGATGTAACTTTTTAATCGGACGAACAGTGCGCACCCTTCATAGTTTTCATGCGTCCTATGAGAATCAAAGTTAAGCCGACATCGAGAGGTGCCAGAAACCCGCACTCATTTGGACCACTCTTCGCGCACATTTAGCCTTCTATATGATATCAATTAATTCTAATTTCCCAATTTCTTCAAAATGGTTCGGACTGATTGGTCTTATTTTTATTCTATATATTTAAAGAATTCCTTTAAAACAATTTAAACTTCATTAAGCACACTTCTTAATCCCGCTATACTACTATGTGATATAAATTTAAAAATCGAGTATAGATATCTTCCTCCTATTTCATGGGCATATACTTATCTAAACGAAGTATTCCCCCACTAATTTTATTTATAGCCGGGAGGCTCATCTATATTATCTGATTCTAGTTAATGCTTTTTATTCTCATTTAATTCAGCACTTTTACATCACGATCTCAAAATCCCTGTGATGTTTTTACCTTTATTTCTTATAGGTGGGAAAAAACTGTGAACTTCTCAAATTAAATGTCAGAAAATTTTGTAACAACAAATTCGAGACATCAAAATCCCGGGACTTTATTTTTTTCCTTCAGATATCCACAATTATAGTAAGATACTAAACTACCCTTTAGAGGGGCTTATCTCGACTGTGTTTGAGTAATACGAAAGGAATTAATTTGCACTTGTATACCTAGTTTTTAGTTTCGCTTTAATATCCTATTGCATAATGTTTCTCAGCCAAAGCTTGCAAGCATAGGAAAAAAATAAACAAAAAAAAACACTCGAACGAGTAAAGCCCAGCTAATTCACCTTGAATCTGGTATTTCTCTTATGTGAAATTATTAGGGCTAATCCCCTCAGAAGTTATACTCAGTGAAACCTCATTCTGTTTCGTTAGTTAGACCACAAATTGACATTTTGGCTTAATACTTACTATTATTCTATTCCCTTAACAAGTCTAAATGTCTCTTATTTTCGAGATATGATAAGGCTTGCTTGTAGCACAAAAATGTTTAATTAGATCTCCAATTTTCGGTGGCTGTGCTCATAATAGGTTATTTATGACATGATCTTATTACTACACCTAAAATGCTACAAAACTGTGATTTTTAAACTTGCAGCATTTCACTATCATTTACCTAGAACTCCTAACTTTCATTGTTTATTTTATTTTTCTTAATATAACTTTACCTTTTTAGTGTGCACAGCGCGCAAGCCCCCAAGGCTTAGTGGATTGGAAGATTAATCCCCAGCTAAAAAGCATTATTTTCTTTTTTCTTATGACAAAACATCCAAACGCATCACAAAAACAGTAATGGTTTCAAAAATCAAGGTGTTGAGAACTGTAGGCTTTTTTGTGAAGAAGCCATTGTCTATAAGATTTAACCCTCCACTCGGGAAATCGAAACCCTTTACAGCAAAAAGCGTCGTAATATGCTCGTTTCGAGTTATATTACTGAATGGGATACATTGAATTAGATTTTCCCAAATAAACCAACTTTTAAAACCTTTGAACGAATGAATTTCTACATTCTTCCAATTCCTCCTTTCATTTTAATCGAATATCAATGATGCGATCTCGTCTAATAGACGTTTAGTTAATCTACGCCCTTAATTTTATTTTATACCTCTCCATATTTTTTTATTAACACCTTATAAGCATTATATATGTATTATGAATTAGCTCTAGTATTAAGAACCAATCCACCTTAATAATTGTGCGTGCCAGTATATGTTAACCTTTGGTTCAGGAACAAGCAGGGCCAGAAAAAAATATTTATTCTGAGGAGCCACGCCACAAATCGTTTATCTTTATCCGCTAGGGGATAAAGGATTATGTATACACAGGAGAGCAGTATTATTTAAAATAGAAATTAATTTTAAATTTTGTATATTTGTGCGTGGGGCACTCATAAAAAATTAAATTAAATGGTTGAAGTTTTAGTGAGTGTAGACTTTCTTCTATGTCGCTTCGCCTTGACCCCTTATGGCTTAAAACTAGTTTTATAGTATGGTAACAGGATAAATTAAGAGCTCTTATTTATACTACTAAAAATTATTGTTCTCCTCAATAGAAAAATTTGTTTTTTTTTTATTATTATTAAGCAAAAGCATCTAGTGAAAAGATCGGTATTATATGAATAGGATTCACATTTTATTATAATAGTTTTCTATATTTTTTTCTTATTTATTTTTATTTAATAATCTTACTCTAAATATAGGGGTAAAAAATTTTGTTTATTAAATTTTATCAACTTTATTAGGAATACATTGACAGTCTATTTTCTTAAATCATTTCAAATTTGATTCAGATTACTATAATTATACTTCATAAATTTTTTTCAAAAAAATTATTGAATTTTTATAAGATTAGTTTAAAATATTTTTAATTTATAAATTTAGAAAGATTTCTTAGGCGGTTTAGCGTATCAGTAGAAAAAGTAGACTTCTATAGATCTGCTTGTTTGTAAGACGAAAAAGTAATGAAATATTTTTTGTAAATCTCCTACGCTGCTTCGCAGGCCTGAGGCTTTATTATTTATGCAACCTACGATTTTCTTTCTTACGAAAAAATAAAAAAACGTTTATTTTAAATTTTCATTAACCTTTTATTATTTTTAAATTTTTTTTTTTAACTATTAGGCTTTTCTCTATTTTACAGATTAAGTAATTATTATGATTATTTGGTTGTATTTTAATTTCCGCCCGTTACCAACAATATATTCCTTCTTAAAAGAATTTCCGTCTTCTTTTAAGTAAGTATGACAAATTTTA
Organism: Ophiocordyceps xuefengensis; assembly: GCA_020975735.1. NCBI lineage: Eukaryota > Fungi > Ascomycota > Sordariomycetes > Hypocreales > Ophiocordycipitaceae > Ophiocordyceps > Ophiocordyceps xuefengensis. The sequence goes on from JACYFI010000926.1 coordinate 7,326, forward strand.
AGAGGCCCGTGAAATTTATCGAATTTCTTGAAATTTAAAATTAAAAAACATTCTTTACCTATTTTATAATTATTTATATTAATAACAGGTTATTATTGTCTTGAGAAATATTTTTTATACATATACAATAAATAATGTTTTTCCATTTTTTAGATAAAGAATGGTAAATATTTTAATTTCCAGTATTCGCCGTTTTTTCTTTAAAAGCAATTGTCTTGTCAGATTATTATTCAAGTTAATTGTTAAAAATAATTTTCTAGGATGTGTTTACTGGTTGTTTCGCAGCTCTCTCTATTTCATACAGAATATCCCATAAGGGATAGCTTGTTAGCTGCTATTTGACCCTCGTATCCCTGAGGCGGTATGGAATATGCAAGACCGCACAAAAAGAAAAGCATCAAGATATTGATTTTCCTTTTGCTTAAATATATATAATTAAAAAATGTTGGGTAGTATTAAAATGGACTATGTTTATTTACACAATACATCACCCTATAAGTGTTTGAACGGTTATTATTTTTACAATATTTTGTATAAAAATTAAAACTTCGCATCAGTTTACTATTTTTATAATTTTCATGAAATTTACCCACTTTGGTATTAATAGTTTTAATTTCTACTTATGGGCTGCTTCGTCTTTACACTAAACATAATTAATAAGCAAGAGTTTTAGCAATTTTGGCTGTCGCATTGCATACTTCTAATTGCTGCGAAGATTCCCTTGCTGATGTAAAATCATTGTGTTAACCATAATCCCCTTAACCCCTAGCTTAACTAGCAAAGGGATCAAAGGGTATAAGCAGGAATAGTATAGGTGGGTTTTTGTAGGGCGAGGCGGTTATATTAAAGAATACAAGAAATCCTAACCCACTTAAGCAGCAGACAAAAATACATATAATATTAAAATATTGAAAAAGGACAAACATCCCCATAGCCGTTAGACTTCTTCCCCAAATAATCATCAAAGCCTAGTCCTTTTATTAGATCTTGTGATCCCTATGCCCTTGTTACCAACCTGGTAAGATTTGTAGATATTCAAACAGTAAGGCAAAGATTTAGCCGTTTAGGCTTTTTTAGATAATTAAAAAACATAATATTCCTTTTTTCCGACGAGCATTGTGGGTGTGAATCCAAATCGCAAGGATTAAAAAAAAATAGCTCTGAAAATATTAGAAAAATTTATGAGCTTTAGCATAAAAAAGCGCAACCTGTGGAAAATTTACCGATTAAGTATTTTCAATTACTTCTAATTTCCTACTTTAGTAAAACTACCCTAAATAAAACCTTAAGTATTATTTACGTGTAATAATGGCTGCATAATATTGTTACCTGAGGGAAAAATAAGCATGCCATGCCCCAGCCAAACATAAATTAATTATATATATTCAGTTAAAAATAGTTAGCTACTAAAAAAGAAAGCAAACAAAATAAGTTTATAAATTGATTAGACACACTGTTTACCTCTTTTACAGGGTCTGTGCCCCCATCATAAAACTGGTCGCCTAGCGATAAGTTCCTTCCACAAGGTCACTTTACTTTAAAGATGTAAACTTGAAATTAGGTTGGTTTACTATTATAATTATATTTTTTCTATAATTGAATCTTTTTGTTTCTTTTTTCATAGCATAAAGCCTTGCGCTCAAACGCAGAATCCAAAAACAGGACCAGTAAAAGCCAGATTAATCATAACTTTTTATAAATCCTAAAGCCATTCATTCATTATGAAGATAAATAAAGGATTCGTCATATCACAATGTCAATTACCCTTAATATCTTAAAATTTCTTCTATGACATCTCATAATTAGTGCAGAAAGCTACATAGGGGGTCGTCTCGTACAACTAAGGGTCAACCGCTGTTCCTCTGCCCAGCTATTCCAAAATTTCACTGAGTCATCATAGGAGACAGCGGTTGTACCTTAGCTCCCATTCATCAAGGAATCCCCGAATCATTAACGGCCAAGGGCATTTTCGCTACCTTAGCAACCCCTCACGTTAAGGCCGCCTTTAACCGGGGGTTCCGTCCGACCTAAAAATAATAGGTATAATTAATTATCCTCGTTAACCCAAAAGCCGGCACCTGGGCAGGATTTTCCACACTTTATGACTTGATTTTTTATCTTTCTACAAAGTGCTTTGTCGTTTTAATAAACAAGTAGTACCACATCATTTTTCATGCTTTCTTCCCTTTTTACTTGATATTATCAAGGAAATTTGAGCCCTCTATTCCCGAATTACGGTGGTCCAATTTTGCGGAGTTCCTTTTTGCGCCACAATTTTTTATGCCCTTTGAAGGAGTAGGCTTAATATGTTACCTAACATTGAATATAAAAAATAATAACGGTTAAGAAATTCATTCGGATGTCACAAGTTAACGGAGCTTCTTGGCTCTAAACCACCGTATATTAAGATGAACTTATTACGAATTCATGGAAATTACGTCTATTGTTTACGTGCGGACCCTTCATAAAGTCATTTTTCTTTGCTCCCGCTGGAAAGGATGTCAGACATTCCGAACCTAGGGTATAACATATTTGTTATAGTCTGCAAGACCTTGAACTCATAAAATCTAGAACTTTTACTGTTGGACATTTGTTTATAAAAACTTTACTGCCTTCTAAAAATAATTTCGTAAAGCTTTACGGTAATAGCAGCATATTTTTCCTTTTAGCCTGGCGATTTTAAACAACTAGTTTTACTCCTCACACTAATCATTGTACTTTGTCAGATTATTATATTTTTACAAAAAGGCCATTCCTTCGCCTTCTACATAACCTATACTCGTTAAGGATTGTAGTCATAAGCAAGATCCTTTTTACAGGGTCATTTCAACCGGGTTCTATTTTTAGGAAATAAAAGATGTCGATTGCCTTATTAGGGCATAGTACCGAAATTCACAAAGCTTATAATATTGAAATTTTTAGCTAATCCTCCCTGGGGTAGTAAGATGCTCCTTATTAATCATTTAACCTTTTAACAGCTTGTTTCAAACACTAAAAACTACCACTTCTCTTATATTAAAGGGATAAGCTTCTAAAAGTTTTAAAAATTAAATCTCGACGTGTTTACATAGTAGAAGTTCCTAAACTACTGACGCATCACTACGCATAGCTTACTCGGCCACATTCCTAAATAAATTCCTTGAATTCTGTCTAAAAGAATTTATCCATTTTATATGTACGAGAAGTTTTGAAACACAGCGTCTTACGCTTATCGTAATTTAGTTTGAATTTATTTATGATTTAGATATATGGAAGCATCCTCTGCTGTTTTGTTTTATAAAAAAAAAAGATAAATCCCCGATCATATGAATTAGGATCAAGAAATTGTTATTATGTAATGTCTTTATCAATTTATTTAAATAGTATAAAACCCAAGAATTAGGGACATCTTCTATGCTTAAATAATATTATCTAAATTTTTCGTAATTACAATATTCAAACTCCCAAGTTTTTCCCTGGGGGGCCAGAGTTCACCCTTTAACCAATTATTAATATATTGGATAGAACCATCTACTCGTTGGCTCTTTACAGCAAGTTATTTTCACGTTCGTACTGATTTAGTCCGCGAATAACCCATCCTTTACTAGGAATCTTCCTAACTTGGTTACCCAACATCAGTGATTAGCTGATCCGCTCCAATAGGGATTTTGGTCATAAGTTTGGTATTGGAGGCTTTAGGGGTGTTCCCCGGAGTTGGTTCTTATTTCACAATGTCGGGCGGGCCTAATGCCCATTTTCTGCATTGCTTAAGTCTCATTTCACGCGCTCGATTCTCTACTAGCTTACTTTTTCTTCAGTATTCTAAGGTACGAGTGTTGTTCATTTTGTTTTAGACATCAAAATTATACATTTTTGTTATTGATATCAAATATAGCTTTTACAATGTTTTCCAAGGCACATTTATACTGATGGTTGGCCTTAGATTAAAAAAGATTTTTCCTCGTTATAAAAATCCTTTTCGGGGATAATAAAAACTGTTAAAGGCCGTTTACTTAATTAATCCAAACCTTAAGGGCGGGAAGAATTTTCCTTTTAAGTTACTGCAGTACCATTTCTCAACTTGAGTTTTACAATTTATTAAAATTCTACTTTAAAAAAATTTTAAAATCCATTATTTATCAACGTTATCTGCTAACCCCCAACGCCCTATTCACCTAAAACATTTTAAGTTATTCTTAATACATTTTAACACTTAGCGTGTATTTGTATTGTACAATCAACATTTAACGGCAATTTAAAACTGAGTAACTTAAAAAATTACATTTTAGGCTGACAGGCTACACAGCAAGCCAAGTCTGTATTTAAATATTGGTTAATAGAACCATTTCATTTAATTTAATACTAGAACCTGTGAAGCATAATCCTTATATCAACTGTTGCCAAGTATTAAAACCTATTATAAGAACAATTAATATTATTATAAACTTGTAAATACCTTATAACCTGTTTAAGCCCAATACTTATTCTAACTGTTTAGTAATTCAATTACTTACCTGGTTGAGCATTAATACTAAGGTATTAAATGTTATTAATTGAACTTTTCAATTAATAATGGTTTTTAATAAAATAATTTACACCAAAATCCCTTTATTTTACAGATTATACAGGTTAGGCGATAGTATTATCATACCCAATTCCGCCCCTACTGAATTGTAATTGTTGTTCTATGGGTAATATCCTCTTATGAAACGTTCATGTTACTAAGGGTTTCCGGTAAGAATTGTTCAATCCGTAAAAATTTTTTCGGATGCGTTCTTATAGGCTTACAAGCGCTTTGTTAGAGTCATAAAATTATGGGCTGCTGTCAACCTATCTGCTTGTTCGACTTTAATAAAAACACTTCTTAACTTCACTTATACCTAATAATCTAGGGATACCCTAACTCTTGTTCTTGGGCCTGTTTCCCCTTTGACATCAACCGGAATCTGCTTATAAACAGATTTATCCCCTAATGGTTCAATTAATATTGTGAAACTATCCACTAGAAACGGTTTTCATTCGGCTCACTTCGTAGCTCCCCCAATTTAATAAAAAAATTATTAAATTTAAAATAATTATAATGTTTAATCTAATCTGGAATACGGGATAGATTTCTTAAGCTTTATACCTTCCCTCTATTTCCTTGACACTTGCTTTTAATCCTCAAATATCACCCGACCTTAGTTAAAGTAACAAAAATCTAATTGTATTTCCGTTAGTCCAATATTTATACGTCAACTGATATCTTCGACCTTCACTGCTCTGCCAGGTTTCGCTGTAATCTTGACTTAAAAGCCTTCCTGCGGGATAAAGGTTGGTTTTTTTTCATAGATTAGGGTAGCTAAAGATAATTTCATCTTTAACTATCCTGAACACTAACTTCTTTACCTAACAGTACGGGATGAATTAATATTTCTCTAAGCTCTTTCCGAAATAGGATTTTAACATTTAAAACCTTAACTCTGTTTCATCATTGTTTTAGGGCCAAGCTCCGTAATAAAGAATAACGTTTTTTTAAAAAGTATATATTCAGGTTTAATATATCAACGAAATAATGCTGTTCTCTGTTAATAGTTCTTCTGGATTACAATACCTAAATATTTGAGTAAAAGTAAATTAAGTATGAGCCATGTTTTAATTACAGCAGCATGGCGAAACATAGGCCTAGTATTTCTATTTTAAGCGAAGGGCGCACACGTTTCCTTATAATAACCACCTACTCTTTTTGCTAAATTAAAACCACACCCTAAACTAACTATTACCTTGACGTTATTTATTTCATTTTATGATACCTGTTATTTTTTATCTGAGTAATTTGAACTTTCTTGCTGGCGGGCTTCCGTCAGCAGCACAAAATTGCATTTACATAACTTTGATAGGTATTATTGAAAGATGTCTTTGATTTGTAAATATATATCTCTAATGTTTTGTTTTATTGGTAATACGTAAATTATTTTTTAATCGATTAAACTTAAAATCTATGAAGAAGAATTAATATTATTTTAGTTGCCATTGCATTCTTTACGAAATGAAGGGCCTGACATATCGAAGCTATAATTTATAATACTATATTTTAAGCCAAACCAACATTTGTTCGATGGAAACTGCACACCTGTAAAGGTCTTGGCTGCGGAGATAATTCCATTGTTATAGCAAATCTGAGTTTTCCTTTCAACCCCGAGTCATTACCTGAAGCAAATAAAGATGGATTCTACTTGACACTTGGTTTATATATGCTTTAGGTACGGTTCGGCATTTGATGGTTTACTTCAGAAGGTTCCACTTCTACAAAAAAGGGCATTCCTTACCCTTAAATCATTTCAATGTCGATAAATTCCAAGATAATATCTTTGCATTTTCGCAGTTCAACTAGATCCACTTGATAAAACTTCATGATCCCCCAATTTTGTCAAAATAGAAAAGTTTTACCAGTCTTGTCTTGACGATTTAAATATGTCCCTGCTCAAAGAGTATTTACTTAAATTGCCCTACTATGTATAGGTTTCGCAGAAACACATCTACTTCTTTGTTCACCGAAATTTCTTAATGTAATTAGACATAAATAAAATAGCAAAGGGCTATCTGGTAAAGCTGAGTCCTTCTCCCCTCAAAATAATAAAGTAATACCTATATATACTTTTATATCCGATTTCAAACGCAAATTTATAAATAAACTACTCTGCTTAAATAATGAAAAATATTGTATTATTAATCTTCCACTTTTTAAAGGGCTTAGGGACCTTACTGCTTGGGTCATTAGTAACACCTATGTGTTTAGTTGCTGCTGTAAATTATTAAAAGATCTTTTTCCTTAGGTATCAGTATTATATAACACGCCTTTACAGCACCCGTATAAGGCTATAATAGCCTGATTTACCTATCTTTGGCCGTGTTTTTCTGAAAAGGTTTTATACTTTTCGGGGCTTAGTGTATATTTAACTTCAAATTTACTTTGTGGTAATTTTCCCTTGTCCTGTTTGCTGCAATGGAATAATTGGATTTCTTAAGCACTTCCTCATAAGTATAACGTCCTTCCTAAAAAAACTTTAAGTTCTTTGTTATGTTTTATAGCCTAGAAATGAATTTGCCTTTCTATAAGTAATTTATATTTTGTGGTTTAAAAAGTCTTAAGATGAATGTCCTTCTTTTTTTTAAACGTTGTTCTATTATCATAATTATATCTAATATCCAATAAAGTAAAGTCTTACTATATTCATATTTAAAGACGAGCTTGCCCCGTGAAGAGGTGTTTTACCGTAAACGATAAATCATTACACTATTAATTTATAAAAATCTAATAGATAAATTTATAAGCATCCCATATCCCTCGGGGATTAAGTAAATCTTATTTTAATATTTTTATTAATCCAAGCAAAATATAACCCCCTTTTATTTTCTATCCGGAGGGATAAGGGCGAGCCCATCATTTATAAATTTGAATTTATCCAGATAAACTTATTTTTATAATGGATTAACGGGTGTGATACACCGTTATGTGTAATATCTTATCATGATGGCTTGGCCTTAATATATTGTTTATACATCTTTTAGATAAACTAATTACTTTTATTTAAAGCCTTTTTATGGCTGTAATAAAATGTGTCCCCAAAAGTGAACCTTCTTCTCATTGGCTGCAATTTTATCTAGTATCAGGTGTAGGTGGATCAAAATAACAGTCATTGTCTAAAGCAATTTTTTTGTAATGTATTTACTATTAGCACTTCTCTAATAAAACCTAACACCATAAGAACCCTATTGAGCTATAAATTTCGTTTTTATTATTTGTATCCTTTCGAAAATCAAAGGTCTGATATATTTATAGGCCTATTATTATAGCTTTCAGCTTGCAGGTAAGTGAGCCATTATAATTAAATTAGCGAAGAACGAATTTCAGTCGATGAACTGCACTAACCTTTATAGGTTTTGGCTCGGATCGCCGCCATTATATATTTAGCGTAGCATCAATCTATGTCTTTACACTCCCCACGAGTCATTACCTGTGCCCACAAATATGTTAGCCAATGTTGCATTGGGTTCAGATTGCTTTAGGGTTTTCCCGTCAATTTAAGGCTTTATTGCAGGAAAATTCATTTAATAAATCTGGCCTATTTAAAGAATTGCTGTACATCTTTAATTCTTTTACCAAGCTATCCAGTCAGTGTTGTCTTTCACCACACCTACCACAGTTCTTCGGTAGATTTATAGCTACACAATCACCGTTGACTTTTATCACCTGACTATAGGTCAAATCACCTGCTCCGGGTCTAAACCTTTAGACCTGTTTCCGTTAATACTTAACGCCCGGCTTAAACTACGGATATTGCTCCCCGCAATTCTAACACGTTAACGCTTGGTCACCCCATTAGGCAAAAGGTACGTTCTTTTATCGAACCTGCTTATAAAACTACTAATTTTCTTTAGTTTCCCCAATGCGTACTTTTCACTATAGCTCATGTATCATATTTTGCTTTGAGGTAAAGGGTCCCCGAATATTTTCAAACATTTATGTTACTCGTTCC
>JACYFI010000927.1:0-18752 GCA_020975735.1 Ophiocordyceps xuefengensis
TAGATCATAACAAATGATGGATGTTTGACGAAGAATTAAAGACCCAAAGATTTTTTTGGAATCTAAATTCGGTAAAACCGTTGAAGCGGGTTACATTGGGAATTTATGACTACTTCTCACTCCGTTTAGCAGGACACACCTTCAGGTTCAATAATAAGCCATATTAGCCAAATAATCTTCTCGATAAAGCTATCGAGACGTTTTTTCGTTGAACTAAGAAGATTTCGACGCGGGAATCAAAAGCTACTATTTACCACAATCTATAATCCGATTGTCCCGTAAAAAAGGGAAGACCAAAAAACTTGGGAGAGTGAGAAAATGAAATTTACATAAAAGTTTGACGACTAATGCCCGCTAACTAGTATCGGACCCAATTTAAGAGATTGAATAACATTATTAAGATATGCAGTGACTGAATATAGGTGTTAGAGATCAAAAAGTAAGACTGTGGTAAATTCTATATTGTTAAAGATTAAAGGTGTTTCTTGAAAGGCAGTAGGGTTAGAGCTTTCCGGAAGCTAAAACCCAAAACTAACCAACGCTAACCCAAGGACACGCGTTGAATTCCCTACTCGGTTAAAGTCAAAAAGAACGCAAGTCATGAGACGTTTTATCTTAGAAGAAGAAATGTTTTGAGCAGAAATATAAAAATATAGACTTCTAGCCCCGGGAACGACAATGGGTCGACTAAAAACATTGATAAAGCAGATAATGGTTTTCTTAAAAAAAGGGGTAGACCATACCCAAATTTGTCTGCGATTGCAGATCTAAAGAGCTGGAGTAATCTACTATACAAAATTCAGACCAAAGAAGGTATAATACAACTATCCGTTGCAGATAATTTAAAGACTATACTAAAGTACACTATATACTGAAAGGATCTTTGCGCAAAGACTTCTACAGCCTAATTTCAAAGCTGGAACTCAACTAAAAAATATTTGCAACTTATGGTTAAAATCTAATAGGACAAGATAAGCCATGGAGTTCGTAAAAACTAGTTACTAGGATTAAATCCACTGGCGTCTTTTTAGAATAAAATGGATGAATATTATATTTAAAAATTCATGCTCGAGTATATGCAACGTTCTTTGGAAGGTATTACTAGGTGTTCTATGTGACCCGACTCAACTGGAGATGCTCAACGTTTGTATATGAAGGACCTTATATCCTAAAGCTAACAGATGTGAGATTAAATTATGCTCCGGAAAGAATCGGTAAGCAAAATACCCAATTATGGTAGAGAGGTGCCACAATGAAATCATATAGCATAAAACAATCTACAACGCAATAAAAAAAAAAAAAATTCTGAAGGCCAAACTGGAAGAGCCCGTATGATGGGGAAAACCATCACGCGACGCTTCGGGAAAGGGGGAGTGATTCCGTTAATAGAGTTTACTTTTTCCAGGTTGCATTTTTGTAGGACAGGTTAATTAATGCCAATCAGGAATACTAGTCTAGATAATTTATATAGTATAACTAGTAAGTGATATAAGCTATACAGAATTTATGGTATAAACTTTACCTATTAAATTATCTCTTGCGTTATAGCATTTTACTATAGAATTTTTATTCAAAGTAAGGTGCAGCACATTTCTTTTTTTGAAATCTCCTAAAAAAGAAACTTTGGGAAAGTCTCCATTATCATACAAACGTTGGGAGTAACATTCAAAATTTTTCCAGGGAAAACCCCTAAATAGGTTCTGGTACTAAGCAACTATAATGGATAAAATATTGGAGTGGCATGCAAACTAAATTTACTCAGCTATAGGTAAACAAGCCAGAAGTGAGTAAAACCGAAATGGCGCAATCGCCGGATTAAGGTCAGTAATACATTCGACCCATAGAGTATTATGGTAAAAAGAGCAACGAAATAAATGGAGTTGATGTGGTAATTATTTAACCACTTTGAAGATAAGAACCTCTGGGCTCGAAAGAAGTTATGCAGAGTTAAAATCCCTTCTAACCAATATTATCAAGTAACACATTTTTATTTCTCTGTGCTACTTTAGGACAATTAGCCAAACTACCTTTAGACCCCCCCTGATTATATTTCAGGATTCTCCTGATGCAGAAGGTGGCTTCTTGTTTTAATCGTAAAATCTCAAAAAACCTCTAAGGTGTGACCAATTCGAGGTGTTAAATTTTTGATTTGAATCTCATGCTAGGACCCTAGACTTTTTAAAACCTTTGACTTAAACACGATATGTTTTGGAGCAAGGGTAGAATAAGGTAAAATGAAAAGAATATGGTTGTTTGTGATTTTACAATAGGTTCTTTAGAACAAAATTATAAACAAAAAGTATACCCCAATCTTGAGTAGAATATCCTCGTAAAAACATCAGAAATATTCCTGGTTATTTATTATTAAAAAAACAATGCGTTAATGGATGCAACGAGGCGAAACATTAGGCGTGAAGGTTTAGCAAAAAAATAATTAAAGCTTAGAGCCTTCTTTAAATCAAGGAATTAACTCCTTACTCTTTAGAGCTTTGTCCTGATACTGTTGCTTTAAGCACAGACCAATTTATTACAATATTATATTCAAAACTTAGACCCTCATGGGTAGGCTGGTTTTTACAAGTGGTTTGAGTTTGTTTTTAAAAATTAGTAGCTAGAGAAATTATTACATTAAACGACAGGAAAGTCGTGTAGTATTAACTTTATTGGGGTGTAAACTTCAAACATTTAACGAGTGAATTACCATTGAAAATTTTAAGAATTTACTCTTGGATGGTGGTGGCAAACCTTATTGGTAAAAAAGATTATTCTGAGTTAGGATGTTTCAATCATTCAAACAATCAATTAATGAAAAAGAACTTATCCTTTTTTCAATTAAATACTCCTGGATTCATTGGTGTTAGAATTATAGGATTTTTGAAAATTCACGCTAAAGTAGCAAAAATGGTCCAGAAAACAAAGAAAGCATCACTAACCAAAGGATTTCGATCAGAATTCGTCGAGAATAGGAAAGGAAGGAAGAAAAGGGTAAGGAATTTATCTAAAAATAAACTACTTCTTTGAGAGTAATATGATTAAGTATACAAGTTGTTAATTTTCTTAAGTTGGACATGTAATTTTACCGAATCATATGGACGTTTATGAGCTATCCCTACAATAGGGTTACACTTTTGTAGCTTTAATTAGTCCTAAAATTTCATCATGTTATTTATATTGCAGATTAGTTTTATTATTCACAGGGTCAGGTCCTCTTGCAACAAATGAGTTGAACTTTTCATATTTATTAATCCAGTTCTTTATTTCTCCTTACAATAATAGGAAACCTAAGTAGTAAGGTTACCTCCAATTTAGAAATAAAAAGATTATTTGCTTAATAGTACACTAAGTCATGTAGGTTTTATATACAATTTCAGCTTTAAGGGTTATCTGTATGAGCTAACTCAAACCATTTCATTTGATTTAACCAAATACAATTTAGTAATTAATGCTCATTTTTCAAAACTAACATAGGAGATAGGTTTCTCTATTATATTGCTATTACTTGGTGGAAAAATAAGAACATGAAGAAAATTAATGAATAAAACTAATTCCTCTATACAAATTAGTAAATCAAATTTAAAAGGTTATTTTTTACATTAAATTGCTCTTTTCAGCATTTAAGTTTTAGCCTATTCTACTTTTTTTCATTTTGTAGTGACCTCCTGTTAAATAGGGTATTCTATGGGTATAAACAATGGTGTTAATGTGCGCTTAATTAGATACAGGTTAATTCTCTTTAATCTTTAATCGCTAATCGATACCTAGGGTTATAGTGCTGTGTACATTTAATGTTATAGTAAAAAGAAAAGTTGTATTCCAACTTACCGGACTAATAAGAAGATTAATACTTTATTAGGAATAGATTAGTATTAAAGGTGTTACTAAAAGCTAGGTGCAATGTTAGTTCGGCTATTACGAATAAACAATTCCTTTGCTGGGACAACCGGATCACACGCACAAATATTTATCAGTTTTTAATATAATAATAGCTATATCATCATCTACGATTTTGGTTTATTCCTGATTATAATTACGAAAATCCATTTTTTATTTTATTAAGAACAGAATGGCTAAGCTATGGGGTAACATTATGGCTACAAAATTCTTTTATAATGGGTTTTAAATGACAGTAGTATGATTTTTATTTTTTTTAGTTGTGTCAATATTAAGCAATTTTTCGTTGGTTAGCTCTTAATTCTTATATTAGCACCCAACACTACCCTTACCAAGAGAACAACCTCTATATTCCGAGTGTGGATTCTCATGGTTTTTTGGTTCAAAAAGGACTCAATTTTGGGGGTATAATTCGTTTATGTTTTTTTGCTTTAGTATTATCTTTTATTACCATATTAGAAATTCGTAATTTATCCCCTTTTGGTCTTAGTGGTATGAAAACTGGGATAGATGGTTTTATAATGTACTTTATATTTATAGGGTATATTAACTGCAAGGATTTTGTAGTTAAAATAGGTAAAATGCCATAAAAATAGATCAGTTAGACAATCTTTTAATTTTATTTTTCTAAATCAAATAAATTTTAAAATATATTATACTCGAGATATAGTATAAACTAAAGCCATTTTTCCTTTCCAGCCGAAACTAATAAGCATGCCTAGCAAGGGTCACAATATATTCTTTCTTACCGTTCAAAGGAAAAAATATTCTAAAACTACCAATTTATAGGTGAGGCCAGCATACCTTCGGTCACCAGGTCGCGTTTCATTAAATAAAAAATAAGACTTTTTAGGGGCAAAGTAGGTATAGGAGACTAATGTAGAGAGATATTATTAAAAAAGGCCATTTCCGTGTCTACAACTCATCAAAATAATAGGTGCAAGGGGTTGGCAAACGAGGGGTGTTATTAGGAAACGGAGTAGGAAAAGGAGTAGTATGTTTGGGGTTGTTCATAATAATTAGGGGTAGTTAGAAATCCTTCATTTAAAAAACCAGATTATTCTTTCTCAATATAAGGTTTTCTTTTCTCAGAAGGGCACTGCGTTTTTCCCGCTTATCAAATGGATAGTCATTACTATATACTGATAAGATAGCTTAATTTTGGTTTGGGTTAAATTAAAGTAAACTGTTTATAAACGCTGATGATGTGTATAAGGGAGGGAGGGTAGGTAAATGTTTATATCTAAAAAACAATCTAGATTTAATTAGATAATTCATTGTTTTTGTACCAAACTAGAGAAACACTTTAATTTAATCCAAAATTATCTTACTTTAGGACGCGCCTAGAGCTTCGAGGTTATATTTTCCAAAAGAATAGCCGCTACTTCCATCAAATGCAAGTTTAAGTTGAGTATAAGCCAATGAATTAACATCGTGTATTATTTAGTTGTTAATCTCTTTTTAGTGTAGGGAATGAATTCTCTTTTCTTTAATATAAAGTTCGAGGAAGCACCATATGCACACAAGTATTTAAACCTGTAGCCAAAAGTGCCTATCAAAAGAGTGTATGTAAAGAATTTGATGACACAAATGTAATTTCTTCGTAGTTTTATACGTATTATTAGTACTTCGGTCAGTAATTACTCCCTGTATCAATAAAATAAACCCCAGCGCGTAAACAGTGTTTACCTAAGATGCTTTTGACGCCTAGAAAGGGTTCTTAAAAGAGAATAAACAATAGGAATCGGGTATATATGTTAAACTAATAAAATAAACAATTATATTTATGTAGGTCCAGGGTCTTCAAAGACCTTATCTAAATAAGATTACAAAAAATATTGATCTTTATTTTTAAACAACTAGAGGATAGTTTAATAATTTATCAACGAGGGCATAATTAAATATGGGTTATTTAATTTCTTGTTAACAAATATAAGACAACTGTGAATTTATCTTTTTGCTTTCTAGAGCAACCACTATTACTTTTGATAATTAATCCACTGAATCATAACTACTAAAAGTGACTGGAAGTTCCCTTATGCATAAACACTCCGAACAACCTAAGCGGAAAAGATTAGTCAGTCTTTAAATGGAAGATATGTAAGGCAAAAAATCAGCTTATTTTCGGTCGTACTGCCTCAGGAAGAAAACCCTAAAATGATTAAAGCACGTTAAGAAATGTAAAAGATTATAAACCCTTCTTAGTTTTGGGGATAAAACGTCAATAATGAATCTGTCGTATGGAGTTTTAATTGAGCAAAAAGCTTAGGTAAGAATTCATTCTGAAGACTAAAGTTAAAAATGAGGCAAATAAAAATAAATTTCCGATATTAACCATATATTTAAAAGTGTTCGCCTGAATGGCTTTCAATTTGATAGGTTGTTTTGTTCAGGCTAACGAGCTGGTAAATATTTTAGATATAAGTGGAAGGTATTATTTATAAGATAATATAAAAAACTGAGGGGACTCTTATAGAAAATATAAAATTTTTTCAGGTTACAAATCTAGGCTTAAATTAACCTAATGAATAAATTTCACACATGCTTGGAATACTCGTAAAAGCCTTAAGGTACGTTTAAACTAAGTGAGAATCTTTTCAGGGAAATGTATATAATGGAACAATCGAGGAAATAGATAAAGAAACAAATTCCCTAGAGACTAAACGTGGAAAAAACTTATTTAAAGGAATAATATAGCCAATTTATGTACGGAAACGTACAAGTAATTTATTAGGACTTAATCGAGTTAATTGAACCTAATAAACAGCCTGCAGGTAATTATATTTATAGCCACTTTTCCAATCTTTTAAAATTATTATTATTTATGGATGAAATCAATCGAGTCCCTCAATGACAGTATTTTAGCAGAAAGGTTCCCAACGATCATTGTAAGTTTACCAGTATGTCCTTGAAGTTTTATCAGATTCCTAATAAGAAAATTCTCTGAAGTTTTGATCTGTTCATATATAGTACCAAATCTGATATTTAGAACAAGCGAGGATTAAGAATGTTAGAAGTTTAGATAACAGAAGGTCATAGTACCTGAAGGTTAACACATTTAAGATTTGTTATAAACCATCAGGCGGATTGGGTCATCAATTCTTTTCTTGCCCCTTCATTGGGTGATAAAATGTGATGCTATATCCTGGTAGAACTGAAAGATCAAAGTTGTCCATTTTATCATTAATAGAGAAGGATATTTTATGGTCAGTGTTCAGAAAATAGTGTGGGGAATAATTACCACCAGGTTCTTATCCTATATTATAAGAACTGTAATATAACAAATTTGGTTCATTGACTACAGTATATGCCTTAATTATTATATGTTCAGTTAGTAATTTAGTGCTGGCTTTGGGGTCCCATGATATTTCATTTTTTTCCCTTAATCTCCGGCGGCCGGGGGGGCGGGTTTTAGGGTAAGACGTCTACCGCCCAAGCCCTAGAGCAAGCTCAATACTAAAAGGGGTAGTTAGTTTAAAGGTTTAAACATTATCAGGAGCACATTAAGGATTGTAGTCAAATTACAATGCCCCTAAGTCATCTAATGACTAGAATAAAATATATATGTATTAGCGTAATAACATAAGAATAATTTGATGTATATAAAATTAGAAAAACATGAGTTGAAACCCTTAGTACTTTTTCTTTTAATAAGAATTCTTAGGATTCGTATGTAATAAGAAAAAATTAATAATTATTAAATGTTACTTTCTATAGAAATAATGGTATTATCTTCAAACTTTCCTAAAAATTGGTAATTCGATTAACCTTGGGACGATATTATAGCGACAAAACGTTTGCCACTACCCATATAAGACGTTGCTCGGAGCAGAATCTACTATTTGGTCTATGCAATTTCTAGGTTGCTCTTCATAGACTAAGAAGGGCAAGTATGTTTGCTTATTGAATATAAAATAATGATATTTAGTTATATTGTGTTACCCATTACTAGGGTATTATTGAGGTTTCCCGGGGCTTTTTTTGGTAGCAAAGTTGGTGGTGGCAGGTAGTCGTTTATTAAGTGATCTGATTGTATAAAATTTCAACAAAAATATAGCTTATTACTGGATGTTTTTAAAGTAGGCGATTAATAAATAAAATCAAGGTCCTATATACTTTATTTAAATGATTACATGTGGAATTCATATTAATATGGTATGAATATTTCAATTTATGGTTTATCGCAAGTATCTATGTTTTAATTAAACCTGTATATTAATTAGTTCTTTTGAATTCTATATGCATCGATTGGATAATGAGCCATTTATCCCTCGAGGAGCACCTCCAGGGGAAAGTGGATCCTCATGCGGGAAAACTGTCAACTCCGGGATATCCTAAAGCTTTTCAAGGGAACCAAGCTAAATTTGAACAAAACCATAATAAAGTGGGCTGAGTTAAATTGCTCAGGTACGGTAACAAAGCCCTATAAAAGTTGAAGTGAAAACGAAAGGCAATCGCGGAATCTAAGTCAAACATACTAAACAGTATTGCTGTAAAAGAGCAATGAGTAGGCGGCGTGAACGGATTTAAGCCAGAATTATTCGATTTTAGGTGGGACTTCTAAGAGTGTTTCGAAACACGAAGACAGGGAATTTTTAAACTCGTTCATCCCAGCATCAAGGTGAAAACTCCTTTGTCAAAAGTGCCCATCCTAGAAACAATTCGAGTTTCAAAAAAAAATTTCTACCTATAAATTTCACCAGTTGTAAATCCCTAGAGTCCGATTTCTTCGGCTTCTTAATGGACGGTTGAGGGTTCATTTAGTATACTAGAGATGACAAATAAAACTGTTAATTAGGGTATGTCGTGTTGATTTGAAACTTTTCACTAGGTCTACATACAAAAGATCTTGATCTTATATTATACTCTGTTACAACAATACTTAGTGGTGTCGCTTCTATACATAGGCTCTTAACCCAACAGATAGATAACTTATTTCAATAGATTCAAGTTTGAAGTTTTAAATAAAGACCTTATATTTATTATAGAAATAAATATTCTCGTTATAACTCAAAGCCGACGCGAATTTATTATGTTTTTAACCAAGCGGTAAAATTGTAATAATAAAAGGGCTCTCTTCTGTCGAAGGTTTAAAATCAATAGTAAATAATAAAGCCAATCAATGAATTTAGGTTTAACCTGCAGCACTTAAAACATCACAGGATTTGCAGTGGTATACTCCTCTGGAAAGACCTGTAATGATTCTCGATAATGTCAAGTTTTAGTCCCGATTGAATTTCCGGATGTTTGTAGTGCAGGAAAGGGACACTTTTTGATGGTTCCGATGCACAACCAACAGTCAAATAAAAGGTTATCGAGTACAATGAACATTTAGGGAATATGCTCACCATATGTAGAAGATCCTAAGACTAAATGGGAGACAAATATTGAATATTTGGATCAGGAAATAATATACAAATATCGGGAAGGTAATGCTGCAATCCTAGGTTTAACAATGAGTTGACTTTGGCAGAATATTTACCAATATAATATTGTTCCCATATTTTTAAGAAAAACCCTATCTATGACGGTATAAAACTTTTATAATTAACCTTGAGTTGAGTGTAAATCCACGATTAATGCATTAAAATCCGGTGACTCATCTACCGTGTGTTGGAAAGTGTATAAAAATCATAATTAGACAGAAAATATCCGTAATGAATATAGGTAGAAGTTTTTAAGATTAAAATAACACCCATTGTAAGTATCAAACACCCATAACAAATGGAGGATAAATTTTGTTAAAAAGGCATAATCAAAAGACTTCTTAGTATTAAGCTGTTTACTCTTATGCGAATGATTATGACTGTAACTGGAAATAATTTACCTGTTGATTTGAGGGTGAGGAAGGTGTGGGGGGTTTGTTATACCTTTTAGTTTAAGGTTTTTGATTTACTAGAATGCAGCTGAATCAAAGGTTCTTTACGGTGCATTTTAACCTAGTGAGAGTTGGAGTATTGTTTTTTTAACTAAATAGGGTATGCCTTGTACATTCTATGAATCTATTAAGGGTAGTTGGATTATTAATGTAAACTATTCTATTACGTCCCTTACACTAACGGACAAATTTCATAACTAAATAGGATATGTTATTTAATGTGGCTTATGGCTAACAAAGTATACAGGTGGTCTCCGCATTTGATTACCTCAATAGGCGCATGGAAGGGACTACGCCAGTTGTCCGCGTTATGCAACGCTCGCCCACAATGGTTACGGCCAGGTGTATATTATTTAATTCCGTTCATCTCCTTTAATTGAATGCAATAGATACTGATTACTTTTAATTTTATTGAGGTAGGGCAAATATACTACTTTGTGTTTAGCTATTCTACTTGTTAGGGATTATGTTCAGCAAGATATAAAAATAAAAATTGCTTACCGTCTGTGCTCAATTAGGCGTATGAAGGTTATACTATAGGTTTATCTCCTTATAATTACTTTGCTATATTCCATTAATAAACGTCACGCTTTACTCAAATGATTGTTATTCCCCTTGGGTGCGGGTGTGCTTGTAATTACACGTTGTGTTGATAACACAAGACTAAACAAGATATTGGGTGGATTTTTTAATGTGTTCTTGCTGTACCTTAAACTAAATAAGTTAAATTAACTGCTAGTTATTGGTTCTTAGGGCTTTACCCTTTTTTACACAGGATTCTATAGTAAAAGATTTTTTATAGAATCAGCTTATGTGTCCACTATTGCTTTTAAGTAAAGGTATAACTGTGAATTTGAAGGGCAGTATAGTTGGACTTTTACTACACTGAATTTTTCAGGTTAAAGTTTATAATGTTTTAACATTTTTTATACTAATCCTAATGCCCGAAATTATTTTAATAAAATGCACATGAAGGCGACATAGCTTAAGTTTACCTTCTTGTCTATCTTAGCGTCCTTATTTCTTCCTATATTTTTTCGGTTAACCTTAAGCCATAAGATATCATTAATGGTTTAGGGTCTGGATCTTAAAATGTAATGTATATTATTCACCCTATGCATGAAATAATAAAGACAGCAGCGTTTGCATGTTACCCTCTTTATTTTAAAATGATTATCTTTAATTATTCCCAGTATTATTTTTTTATCGCTTTAGTTTTTTATATCTCGGAATTATAACTAAGGTTAGTGATATTCCCCAAAAAATTTTTCTAATTATCTAGTTTAGGGCACTATATATTGGGTTTTTTCAACCCACGGGTTTCGTTACTTAGAAATTTTTCTATGAATAAATTTTATAGTAATACAGTTTATAGATTACGGAGGTCCAAAGCACTAAAGTATTAGATAAGTATAAGAATGAGTAGGTCCTTTGGTATGGGAGTAGTGTTACAACAATAAGTAACAAACGTGTTGTTCTAATTTAAGTAAGGAGTCGTAACAGATTACGCTCTTTCATAAATGACTTGATAAGTAATTTGTTTTAACGTATCTAATATATACTTTTCCGCACCAAAATTGTTTAGGACTTAGTTGAATTCAGGTTATAGTCATTTGTGTATCAGTTCAATAGGCTTAATCATAAATTTTATAGTTTAACTAAGGTGGGAGACCAAAGTCTGCGTTTCTATCGGGTCAATTCAAAAAAAAATCTGAGCTCGGTCTAGTAGTTCACAATTTAATGAAGACAACCCTGTTTATTATAACTTCATTCCAAATAGGGGTATCCTTATAAAAACTTTACCTCTACCACACCTTTTTTATCTGGTTATAACGGACCAGCCCCCATCTAGCCAAATAAAGTGATCAGGGAGATACAAGGAAGGGTTTATATTAAGGAAGAAAGGAAGAGAAATGTCTAAATAAGACCCGCCTTAGAGTCATTATTCTGTAACGTTCGGGTGTCGAGTAGATCCCAGACAACTTTGTATAAAACATGAGGAATGGGATTGATTAATTACATTCCATTTGAAAATAGCTTAGCATGAAAGGAAGGTAGCGATGAAGCTAAAGAAGAAGGAGTATTTCATAGATCTGACGCAATTTAAACTCATCTGAAGGGGGGTCGGAGGCCGAATTCTCCTCAAAGCTGGACCATTCTGCCACCCTGGTCCCAAGTTCACTCAACTGGACCAGCAGACCCGCTCCTTTATGCCCCCAATCTCATGTCAGTGGCCCAACTGCCCCCAATACTGAGAAGCTTTGGGTTCACGCTACAAGATTAGACTAATGATTCTTGTAGAAGCAAATTTAGATGATGATTTTCTGCTGCATCAAAGGGAATCGCGTATAATTGAAGATGTAAAGACCAAAGTAAAAGGGTAGAAAAGCAGAGAAATTGTGTTAAAGATAGCTGTAATAAAATGCTAAAAGACAAATGGTAAATGGGTAAAAAAATAGAAAAAAATGAATCAAATGAATCTGATTCTGGTGAAGATGATAAAGGGTAAGTAGTCAAAAGAAAAAAAGAGTGATTCAGGATTGCGAGAGAAAGAATAATTGACTTAGAAATAAATCAGAAAACTTGAGCCTGAAGGGCCCTAAAAACGGTTCAATGATAGATTATGTATCGTGAAAAGCACAAGTGTGAAAAATTCCTGATATATTCGCAGTTAGGACGGGGGTGAGATTAAAACCTATTATCAAATCCCGAACACTTGGTTATCATTTTTTGGGTACACTTTAAATATGAAAGCTTACTTATGGTGGCACAGAGTGAGCTGGTGTGCACCAGGCCTTATCTGTCTACATGCAGGAAAATAATTTGCAAAAATTTAGCAAGTTATAATATCTATTAATTAACGTAATACATTATAGAATGCATAAGTATGAATTATTTAGTTTTGCGTTTAAGAAAAGAAATAACTTTTTTATAACAGCTTTATAATACTCAGCCTAAAAATATATTAAATATGTGCTATTCCGGTAGGCTGACAAAAGTTGGGGGCCTCCCGTCAGGCCATTTAAGCACGCACTACTGAGATATTAATGAGTATAGCTTAAGTGTGACGTTCACTATATTACAAAATAAAGATGCATACGGTTAGGTTGTGTTATTATATAAAGTTCTAATAATTTATTTAATTTAAAAAATAACACTTTGAGATTGTTATATAGTCACCTTTCTAAAATTCTAGTTAACGGTTAGATATCGATCAAATCGCAAACAACCATATATAAATTTATCTCCATTGAAATTTGGTCCCTTACTAGGGCTTTTATTCTAGGTAATACAGAATAATTTACACGGTGTAACTTTTATCTGATCTATTAATGACCCTAGTATAGCTGAAGCAATTCAGTTTCTTTGACCCTATTATCAGTTGACGTATCCACACGTTGATTCACTCGGTTTTACACAGTAAATACAGCTTCAAGCCATTCTTTTTCTTAGTGTACTGGCAACAAGGAGAGGTTCTATTAGCTCACATATTTGAGCTCCCTTAAGGAACATTAGCTTGAGGTAATAGGAGTATAATCCTGATCTTTATTTGGGATAGGTAAGAGGCTATTCTCTGGGATTTCTTTTAAAAGAAGCCCCAAAATGATTATAATATTTTATAAATAGCAAAATAAATTATACTTCAAACAATAAAAGATATTAAATTCGCATCATAAATCGCTAATGAGAAATATAGAATTTTAAGATCTAAAAATATTATACTGTATTTATTTATTTAATTTAGGTGATAGATTCTGTCTCGTAAAAATATATGCTAATAAACTAAAGGTACTGTTCGTGGTATTTATTGGATTTTGTAAAATTTAAAAAAAACTTGAGGTTATTAGTTAAGGTATCTTGCTTCTTCTACAGAGAGATTAATTTTAGGTTTACAAATCATTTAACATTTTAGTGGTAAGAATTTCTCGGAAAAATTCAGTTAATTAATAGGTATAAAACTTGTATTCGCATTGTTTTGAGATTATTTTCCCTGAAATAGGATCCACCAAGTAAAATAATAATGAAATTAGTTTAAGCCCTTAGAGACCTTTTATATAAAAGTCTTCTTTTGCCGATTAAGTATATTATTAACTCGGAACTGGATCCTGTTTTTGGTTTTAAACAACCAGAAGTATACTATAGATAAAATCGAAAGCTAAATATAGTGGAACAACGTAGAAAAAGAAATAGGGAGGAATTTAAACAGGAGGTTAAAACCCTTTGTTTAAAAACAAAAGAGTTTATGAGAAACCAATCAGCTCGTAATTAGAAAAGTCTGTAAATTATCAGAACAGGGAATTTTAAATAAATGAAAAAAAAATTCTAAACAATTATTGTAAAAACAACTTTTAATAATAAATTTAGTTATGGGTGCAATTTTAATACTTAAAGTGATACCAGGCAGAAGCTTTAAGTTGGTCACTAAATATACAAAAAGAACGTTAAAAACAGTTCTAGTTAAATTATTAAAAGGGACGTTTAATTGTTGATATATAAATATAATATTATACGTTATACGTCCGTGAATGAGTATGAAAAATTTTATGTTAATTTAAGAGGAAAAAATAAACTATAAACTATAAAGCAGAATGACCCAACAGGGTCCATTGAAGATATCTAATAAAATTTCTTAGGGCAATAACTTAACGTGAAAACGCCTTAAATCTATATTTTAGTAACAAGATCCGTTCGGTTCCTCATAGAATCGCTTCAGGCATGGGTCCACTAGTAGGAAGCTTGTTACGCTGCTTAATGACAGCGAAACTTTTTTCAATCGTATGATTTTTTTTAGATAAATGTATATTTCCTACCAGGAATAGATATTAAAGCTTTAGTGATAAAAGTAACCTATGTATGTTTTCTCACGGTCAAATGAGGCCTATGAGGTGCAAGTTATAAACAAACTTAAAAACTGCATCACCTTGCAATAGAACAAGACGTAGTTGAGTCGAAACAAAAATACAGTTTCTTAGTTTAATCTTTGCGCTATTTCTTTGATAAATTTTTATATTCCAGATTGCCCCTACAAAAGGCCGTTGACATAAAAAACACGCTTTAAAAAAAGAAATAGTAAACAATTTGATTAAGAAAAGATATACTAATCGTCCCTTTCGTCTTTTAATGCTTTTTTAGTTAGACTGTATCGATGGAAGATGGTTATATAAAAATAACTTAGGACAACTAAAGGATATTAACCAATAAATATCGACTATTTCTTACATTTTAGAATATAAATTCTCCTTTCAGAGTATATTCATTCTGTTTTTAGAACTTAAGGTAGTATAAATATATATATATAGGATTTTGAAAAGCCCCACATGTAAACTAAGTAATAAATAGACGAAATTGACAAGAATGTATTATTTCCATTACTAATCTCATAATTGAAGTTTATTCTTCTTACCGTACCAAGAGTAAATCAATTTAAGTACTTGCATTTATAAATAAAATCAATATAAACAATACATGAAGATACCATCTAAAAGGATCATATAAAGATGTGTTTAACTGTCCTTTAATAGGCATATGATTACACATGTTCATTTTCTCAAAAATTGGGGAATAATTAGGATTTACACAGCTCCGAGGTTTCATTTTTGGCTATTAAAGTAATAAATGTTGGCTGTTTCAATTTTAAAACAAAAGAAATGCATAATAATTTATTTTGAAGCATTTAAAGTGAGTATCTTAATACCTATAGAAAATAGAACTACTCATACCTACACGCACAATTTTATGTGTTCGAAGTCCTAGTATAAACCACAACGATATAAATTTCTTTCTCTTTTAATAGGGTTTACATCCTTGATAAGGTGTTAAAGGTACAATTTTCAATACACTAAAATGATTAAAAAAATTACTTATCAAAATAGCATCCGTTATACAAATAAATTATCCTAAAACGTGTAAATACGGGTCTCCTTAAAAATAATGATTATTTTTTAAGGCAAAAGGGGAAAATTACAGAGACTATTATATAATAGATACCTCCCTTACTAAGTTATTTGTAGCGGGACTTAATTTGGGTTACTTTTATCTGCCCAACAGTCAGTAAATGAAGAATAAGAGCGGTTCAACCGACTAAATAAGTTGAGTTTGTACCAACAGTAAGACTAACACGATAACCCCCCCTAATTTGAGTGCTAGCCTGCCTTCAGAAAAGGCCAGGGGAAGCGGGGCTTTGTTCACACTAAAAGTGCGCTTAAAAATTACGAATGTCTAACATTACTATCTGAAAATAAGATATAAATAAAATTAAACAAAATTAATATCCCAATATATATTGTCACTGAGGAGGTTCCTCTTAAATTAAACGCAACCTTCTCAAAACAGATTGCCTTCGCTCTACAATTTTGTATTAACCTCTTTGTATTGATGCAGCATAGCTACTATGACCGATTTAATAGGCTGGTCGACCGATCGGCTGGAGCTTAGTAATCCCTTTTCAAGGGGTCCTGTGTTCTATGTAGAATACCTACGGCTCCTTACTACTTTGGTTAAAATTTAATTTACTAATATTTCTCTTCTATTTTGCTTATAAGTATGTTTGTTATTTTTATGTCTAAATGGTTGGAGAATAGTGATTAACAATATACTGGCGTTAACTATGCAACACACTGCGGGGTCGTATAGTTGGACCAGAATTGATAATTTATACCTTTTATGCTATTTTAAGATTCTAACCTAAAAAATTATTATGCGTGTTTTAGCTAGTGTTTAGTTCATTAATAATTAATTTAGACTAACCCCTAAACGGTTAAGATTTGAGGTATAACTTAAAGGTTTACCTAAATTAAGACCTATTAGCTAAAATAATGTTTGCTATGTACTTGTTAATAAACTTCTTGATATTAATGCAATTAGTGACTAAACAATTGTTTGAAAGCCATTTATAGGAACTTGGCAAATCGTAAGTTCTAATTATTTTCTCTTTACTTTTATGGTTAAGTTCCCCCTGTTTATAAGCATAATAGAAAAATCTCTAATAGACTATAATCAAAAATAATTAAAACTTAAATTATAAACTAATAGGATCCAATAAGTCATTACTTGGCTATGTTTTATTTTCTTGTCCCTAGTACTAACTAACAAGATAATTTTTTATATAATATTTACTCTAATAAATTAAAAAAGGATTATGCTTGTAAATGGATTTACACTTTGATTGCAAATCAATTAGTATTGAGGTTGAATTCTCCATAATCTTTACTTTGATAAAGAAGTTTAATACTTAGAATGTCTTTAAGTAATTTACTATAATATAAATAGATATAATTCTTATGAAATAATATTATATTCATAATAATGACCTTTTCGCACCTATTTTGATAATTAGATTTGAGGCATTACAATGGAGCCAAGTGGGATTGTTATAATTCGAGTTTTTATCTTTAGTGAGAGCTAAAAATAAAAATAGTTTTACCGAACAAGTAAAAATTTGTGTTAGAGTGATCAACATGACATCTTCCAAGTAGTTGACCTATTTTGCTTAATTAGTTAAACTGAAATACACTCTATTAATTGTACTGCTTGCGAATATTTTATAATTTTCTTTCAATACTAAACCAATAAGAAAGATGGAAAGAAACAAAAAGAAAGACAATACGCCGAAAATTTAAAGGTAGAAATATCTATGTTATTGGAAAAGATTGATTAATTCCACTAACCGCTACAAGATAAGGAACTTTTACTTAATATTTTGCTTTTTTATTTTTCAAGGATTATTAGGACAAGCTTCTTCAGGTTCCTGACAGAGATAGAACTTTAGGGACCAGGGGATTACAATCATGACTAATAACCTCACAGGTTGTATAATAGAATTTGGTAACCGCTCAACGCCAATTTTGTGATTTTCTTGAGGTTATGCCAGGCACTTAATAAGGTGTCGATTTTGGTAAATTGCCTTGATTGCTCTTAATGGGAGGGAGGGGGTCTCGATATCGCCAAAAAAACAAGGGCTTTGGAAATAAGAAAGCGCAAATAATATATTTAGTGAAAGGTCTCCTATAAGGACAGCTTTTATTTTTCTAATTAAAGAAAACAGCAGCCGAAAAAAGAGATGAACAAGCAGAGAAGCCCTTTAGTATCTGACTCTGAACCGAAGGAGTTTGATAAACTTTTCACCTATAACTGTTAATAACAAAAAAATGTGCTTTCCTAAACTGCGCCTTTTACTGGGAATGCTCTACCTTGTGAAAATAAAAACTTTCCTGAATTCTTGCAGGAGATTGAAAGCAAAATTGGTATAATTAAGATGATTATACGTTAAATTTAATTTAGTTATAATCCCTAACTTAACTATAATACTTTTCCTCACAACTAAAACCATTACTTTAAAATTTTGTTTTCATGCTTTTTTTACTATCGCCTTGCAAGCTATTAAACTAGAAAATATTATGCAAGCCTCATTGTAATATAAAGGAATTAAGTTGGAAATTAACGATTACCTCTATAAAGAGACTTTCAATAAAGATTCTTTTTTGAGTCAACTGGTAATCTTAAAAAAAAACATCAAAATGTTGGATGTTCATACCCCATTGATATATCTGATTTGAGACATACGCGTTTAGAACAAAGATAATTATCTTATCTTGTAAATCCAAATAGAAGTGCTTATGCTAATAAGCGCTTGACTTAAACAAACTTACAAGATCTAAAACAGGAAATTTTATTGTAGCGAACAAAAACTCCATACCTAAATCTATGCGTTAGATTTTAGAGTAGAACTACTTAAATGTAGATGTTATTCCCCTTATAATATAAACTTAAGAGGTTTAAGATAATAAGTTGAATTGTATTGGTGGGAAAATTTACACAACTAGTAGCACAAAATCTAAAGGTAGAGTTTTTATCGTTATTTTTTATTTATGAAGGTAAAAACCATCTCTATGTAAAATTGAATAATATTCTTAGATTAGATTGCTTTATATGAAGATATAATTGAATTTTAATGGTAAAGGATTTGTAAATAAAAATTCGTAGG
>JACYFI010000928.1:0-11487 GCA_020975735.1 Ophiocordyceps xuefengensis
ACCCTGATAGACTACACTGTCCTACGTCATCAGAAATAAACCTATACATTTTATGATTAGCTATTAGAACTGATACACCAAGAGATAATACTGGAAAATTCAATTAAAATCAAACATTGTTTGGTGCGAAAGGTAATATATAGATCGTAAAAACAAAAATAGTTAATTAATATATGAAAGTCGCGTAACATCTGTTTACGACTCCTTTGACTTAAAATAGAAATTGTTTTACCTTATTGTTGCTAACACCACTTCGCAATACCATAAGGACCTACTCATTTCTAAACTACTTATCTAAATACCATTTATTTGTTTGACCCTCCTATATACTAGATAACTGGTATTAAACAATAAATTTATTATATGAAAGAAATTCAGTAAGAAATACCGTTGGTTTGGAAAAAAACCGAATTAATATAGTAGCACTTACTACCTAGATAAAATTTGGAAATTTGACTATCACAAACCTAGTTAAAATTCAGTGATATCAATAGCTAAAAGCTGAAAATAATACTTGTGAACATTAAATAGGCTAAATACATTAACTAAAGAGGATAACAGCCAGCCTGTGTCTATAGAAGATTTCATGCATAGGGGTTGGATGAAACTATAGCTTCTATCTGTAAAGATCCAGAACCCTAAAACCCAAATAAAAATATTCCTTAGCTAAGTAAACCGAACATATAGTTTGAAAATGAGCAAGATAACTAAAGGTGAAACTATAAGAATATGTCCCGCCTTACATGGTGCATTTTATAATCAGTTACGGGTCCATGGAACTTAGCCACTAAAAAAGTAATATATATACTTCTAACTGAATTATGATAAATTCGCACCATTTAACTGCTATAAAAATTACTACGTTTTACTAACTACTAACGCAATATTGACAAAGCATGGATTTTCTGACATTACAAATCTTCTTACTTAGAAATCCTGTCATAAAAAGGGAAAGCAACAGACTAAGAACTAAGCAATAAAATATTACTGTATAAGGTTAAAAGGTAAGAAATCACATTGTGAAGCCACCATTCTTATTAGATCTTGATTATTCCAATCTACGCGTGTATTACAGCGACCCGTGCACCCAAGGAGATAATGAAATGCCTTTTTTTAGACAGCGTGATTTATTAACATTGGAATATTGGCAATATTATAAGAAGGATAACCTTACTAGCTATAACCATCCTTACCCACCTAATTGAGAACATAGTCGAATAGCGATTATTTTTTTTTATATCTTGTTGAAATAATGCCGCAAAGAGAGCTCAACACAGTTACTTATTGCTCCTAAATCGTACACATCAAAAGTAATCAGTACTACTGTATTCATAAATGGAACATAAAACGAATTAACAAATTACACCCGGCGTAACCATTCGCAGCGTGTTTGTAGTTATACGCGGAAACTGGCGTAGGTCTCTTCCATCGCCATATGGGTAATCAGATATGGGAGACCCTACCAGGTAACTTTAGCGCATAGCTCCGAACTTAAATTAAACCATATACCTAGTTAACGTGTATAACTTTTTCCGTTAGTGTAAGGCGCGTATTATTGCGAATGAATATTACATATAATTCTAAACTATCCAAAAAAGAATCATAAAGTTACAAGCATACCTTATTGTTAAAAAAAAATCTCCAACTCTTTAGTTAAAATCGTTAAAAGAACTTTGATTAGCTGCAATTCTCAGTGATAACAAAACAACTAAAAGTCAATGCACCAAACCCCCACACCCTTCTCCACCCAACAAACATCAACAGGGTATATTCAATTTCTCAAGCTAACGAGTAAATAATATCATATAAGTAAAACAAGCTTAAAATAGCTAAAAGGAGTCTAATTGATTATGCTTTCAAATCAAATTTATCTTACAATTGATTTATTGGTTTTTGGATACTTTAAAAACAATGGTATCTAGTCTAAAAAATTCTACCCTCTTTTGCATACAAGATTGTATCTTTGAATTTGAAGTTATACCTTTCAACGAAAGATGGCACTATTAAATCTAATTGCGATTTAACATCATCCAAGGATAATCAATAAAAGTTTTTACTACCATAATAAAGGGTTTCTTTTTAAAAAATGGGATCTATTATATTGGTAATATCAGTCAAAAGTCAACGATTGTTAATATATTGCAATTTAGATCCCGTATTGTAAATAACTTCTATTTAAATATTTCAAACTATTTTGCTCCTTAAATCTAAAAGATCTTCTTACCTTGTTAGATAACTTCTAAACTCAATTGTTTCATGATAAAACCCTAATTTTTACTGTGTGGGTTGGATGGGGCAATACGAACATCAAAGTTTCCCTCTGCACTAACCAAATCCTGAAAGTTCAAATGCTGGTTTAAAATTACATTTATCAGATATATTACAGGTTCTTTTCCACGGGTATGACCCTGCAAACTCTGAATTTTAAGACGTGTCAGATAAACCTATGAATTCATTGATGCCTTTTATATTTCTATTTGTTTAAACCTTCCGACAGTAAGATGAAGCTTTCATCTTATTACAATTTTTACCGCTTCTTAAACAATTAAAAAAAGCCGTCGCCCTTTTTTTTGAGGTAATAAGGATATTTTTGTCTAAATAATTAATAAAGTTTTATTTTAAAATCTTCAATTTGAATCTATTGAAAGTTTAAACTACCCTCTCGTGTTAGAGCGCATGATGTATAATGACCCCGACACCCACCTAGATTTGTTGAATAGTATAACTAAAGTTAAATCTTTTTGATTCAGTACTATTGGAATTTCCCCAAATTGAACACCGACAACCTAATTTACTGTTTTCATTTTACTTACTAATTATACTAAATGAACCTCACGTCAATTAAACCATGTGATCAGACTCCTGGGTTGACCAACCTGGGTAAGAATTATAGTACAATAATTTTTTTTACTTAAATCGAATTTTGAGATGGGGACTTTTGACATAGGAGGTTTCAAACTTGTATGCTGAATTGAAACCTGAAGTTTAAATTCCCGTGTTTCTTTTCGAAAACCCCTAGAGTAAACCTTAAATCCGGAATAATCCTGGGCTTAATGATCCACTGCGTCTACTCTTTGCTCTCTTTCATCAATTACTCTTTAGTATTCCGTTTGACTTAGAGTTCCGCGTTCGTCCAATTTGGTTTATTCTACTTCTATTCTCAAGGCTCTGTTAACCGTACCTGAGTACATTACTTCACCACCCAAATAGTTTTGTCAATTATAGCTTTGGTACCTTAAGCTTAGGTTATCCCGGGAGTTTTGGAGCAGTTTATCCCATAGATAACCTTGTTCCCTGAGGAGTGGTCCTCGGAGGTTCATGGCTCATATTATCCTAATACAATTATAGATATGAACTAAAGAACCCTTATTAATAAATACAGGTATTTAACATAGATACTGTTAAACTATAAATTGAAAATTTCATAACCTATTAATGATTCAAACTATGTAATCAGTACAATAATATATGATATTACTTGGTTTTAATTTTACCCTACATCAAAAAAATCCAACAAGTAGCTAATTATTTTGTTGAAAAGTTAATCCATGACCAACCTTAATAACGACTACCTGACAACACAACTTTTCCTTACACGAAAAAGCCGGAAAACTAATACCACCCTCTAGGTAATGGTAACACAAATAATTAAATAAATTATTTATATTCATAGGCGAATACTCCTCTTAGCTTCTAGTAAAAAACAACTAGAATTCGGCGTAAGCCCTATTAGAGGATTCTGGCCCCGGCACCTACATTAATGTAGATGGCATACGTTTGTTCCCCTATTAATACGTTCAAGGTTAATAGAATCTTACCATATAGGAATGTTTAGATATTGGCATTATTTCATAGAAATTAAGATTAATATTTTTATATTTTTTTCTAATAAA
This sequence comes from Ophiocordyceps xuefengensis, assembly GCA_020975735.1. Taxonomy (NCBI): domain Eukaryota; kingdom Fungi; phylum Ascomycota; class Sordariomycetes; order Hypocreales; family Ophiocordycipitaceae; genus Ophiocordyceps; species Ophiocordyceps xuefengensis. The sequence goes on from JACYFI010000928.1 coordinate 3,894, forward strand.
TACCGAAATCCTAAGATTCGCATTAATAAAAGTACTTAAGGTTAACCTATGTATTTTTTGATTTTATATATATAAAATATTCTAATGTTAACGGTTAATACTATAATTTATAGATTATTTTAGTTTTAATGAACTAGGTGGCATTGTCGCAATTTGAGAAACTACAATCCTTAGCCGTAGCATCATTGCTTTTACCCTTAAACTTAAATTCCCCTTAGTATGGACGCTTGACTAGGGGCTGTGGGCTTGTAGACTTCTGACCCTAAACCCCTCACCCCGGCGCCCCCCGGTGATTACACCAGAAGGACAAAATAAATAATACATGTCCCAAGTCCCAGCAAACAAATTACTAGATTGACATTAGAATAAGGTTTCAGCAATCATTGTAGTGGGCATGACAATTTGTCTATATTTACGGGATCATAACTATAGGGCATAGGAACGTGTAATATTCCGAACAATATTTGCTAACCACTGACCCATAAAAATACTCCCTTACTCTTTAATAAAAACTGAGAACTTGTTTAGCTCACCAGGATTGCATCACAATTTTTACCCCAATGAAGGGCAAGCAAAAAGCGAATGTATGACATGCCCCTGAAGTTTGAACAAATTCAATATGTGTAACTCAAGGTATATGACTCTGTTATACTACTATCTAACTTTCTTAAACCTTCCTCCTTGTTCCTATATCAGATTCGTGTACTATATATGAATCGAATTTCTATAAATTTCTTTCATTTAGAATTCTATAAACATCAGAGCATACTTGGGTAACTTCCAAATGAATCATTCGGTGGACCTTTCTGTCTAAAACTGCATTGAAGGGATCATTTTATCTCATGCCATTTAAAATTAAATTAATTGAAAATGGAAGACGGCCTATAAGTATTTAATATACTAGCGGTGTTATTAGTTCAATAACTGAATTAAAGTTCTATCAACTTCAATTGTAGTTTCCCTACATAATTCGACTATATTAACCTTTAATAAGGGGGTTTTCACGTGACGTCCCTCAGGGATTTTTACATTTTCCTGCTGATTGACTCGCATTGTCATCCGACTAACATTTTCCACTATTAAATACTTATAGGCTTTATAAAAGAGTTCCAGCATACAGGAAAATTTATCCATAGTCTATTGTTAAGCTAAATTTTGTGAACCTGAAATTTATATATTCTTCTTTCTAAGATTGTTCCCCCGCAGCTTTCTTATATCTTATAAATGTAACTTCCACTTATATCTAAAAATTTACCGCTCTTCTAGACTGAGATCAAAACTACCCTATCAATATAAATCCTAGATTGAACACATTTTCGTATATGTATATCGGATTACCCCTCCTACTGGGCCACTCATTTTTGAATTAAGTTATCTTCAGGAATGAAATTCTAACCCAAAAGCCTTTTTGTCTGCATACTAACTCAAAAGCCTGATTCAGATATGAAGTTTTTTCCCATATAAGGGTATTATCTTTTACCTTTCTAAACTATTATATTTTAGTTTCTTTCCTGGAGGGCAGTACGAACCGAATAAAGCCTGGATTTCCCTTTACATATATTCCTTTTTAAAGCTTACTATCTTTCGCTTAGAAGTTTGTTCGGGAAGTGTTTATGTCAAAGGGACATTCCGCTTCTTTTAGGTATGTAAAGAATCAGCAATTTATTTAATATAAGTAATGTTGTTCTCAGAAAAGCAAAATCAGAAATTTCAACAAGTAGTTCAATATGTACAGAACAAATAGAATACGCCCATATTAATTACTGGCTCTTAGAAATTTCATTAAAACTTATCTCTAAGTTTTTCAGATAATCAGTTGAAAATCTTGTTGAAATCTTAGAATGGTCTATTTAGACTCGACCTGACATAATATCATTTTGTTTATTTTATTTAGTTTTAAGCATATATATCCCTGATTTATTTTTATTCTCTTTTAAGATATCCTTTCTAGCGTCAAAAGCCATCCTAAGATACACTTTTACGGGGCCTGGGCATTTTTATAACAGGGCGTTTATATTTAACTGAGGAAGTGACTTAAATACGTATAAAAACTCGAGAATTTTACATTTGTGTCAACAAACAACTTACCACTACTTTTGAAAATAGCAGCTGTTTCTACAATGGGTTTAAATACTGTTGTGAATATAGGTCATCCCGAAAGTATCGTTTATTAAGAATAGAGGTTATTCCATTTTACACTAATAAGATTGAACAAACCTAGAATAATCGAGTGATGGTATATCATTGGTACCAACTAATAACCTATCCATTTGTGGGAGTAGCGCTATCTTGGGGAATAGAAACCACTCAAGCGCTAGCCGCGCTCAGTATAATAAAAGGTATTAATAAATTTTTTTCAAGCGTTTTTGGGTAAATAAACTATAGAAATTTTCTATTAAATAGAAATAGGTTTTTTTAGTTATAAACTACCCAACCCTCCCCTTATACACAATATACAAGGTTATAAACAGTTTCTCTCTATTCCATACTAAAAATTAAGCACGGTATAGTAATATTAATCTGACATCATTAAACACGATTTAACGCAGGTTTGGCTACTTAAGAAAGGCAAACCCCCATAAATGAGTAAGAGAATTAATTGGGTTTTTTACATGGAAGGTTCTAGCTATCCACCTAATTATTAAAAAACACCAAATACTGACTCCTACTTCCTACTTCGCTGCTCCTCAATCACCACTGTTTGACCCAACCAGCCAGACACCCTATTTTATTTTTGAAGATTGCTTTAACACGGGAAATGGCCGTTTTTTAATATAATCTCTCTAACATGGAAGCTCTCTATACCCTACTTTTGGCCCCTAAAAAATACTTATTCATTATATTATAACCGCGGACCGGTGACGAAGGTTGCATGCCGTCAGCCGTATAAAAATTGGGAGTTTTAGCATATTTTTCTTGAGCGTAGAATAAATAATGTGGCCTTGTGGCAATGCGTTTATTTAGTATTTGTGTGGAAAGACAAGCAGTTTAAAGTTTCTTAATTCTCGATATTAAGATATTTTAACAATTATTTGCTTTATAACAATAATTAAAAGATTGGGTTCTACTATCTATTTTTAATGCCAATCTTTTAACCTAATAAATACAAATCTGGCAGTAAAATTAATACCCTATAAAGTATAAGTTACTTATTTATTCAAACCATTATTATCCCATTTGATATACAGAGCACAAGACCAAAAGGAAAAATTAAACAGAATTTCTAAATCTAATCAAAAGATAGTAACCTAAAGCAAAAATAAAGCAATTTTACACAACGCAAATTGAGTTCCCTATTTTGATTCCTTAAAAAACTATGAATCACACTCTAATAGAGTATTTTCTTGGTAAGGGTTAAGTGGGTGTGAATATAAAAATACACAGCCTAAAAAAATAATATGCTGTAATATTGAACACAAACAAATTAAAAAAAAAGTCATGACTATCAGTTAACCATTAAAAAAGTTAACCAATATGGTACCCATGCTTACCAATTCATTATTAATAAATAAAATAAATATGGATTTGTAATGTTTGATAGCAAGGTATAAATAAGGGGTATAGGACTTGGATAAGTATATTTTATTATAAAATTTTAAAACTTACAAATTTTTGTAGCCGAGACCGTGGTTTCCAGCAAGAATTGTTTTTTATTCATGAATATCGACTACATTACCTCTTCTTAGTACAGACCTTGTAATCTCAAAATTTTCTAATAATACGTATTAATTTTTTATAGTCCGGTCAAGCTTGAAAACAATTTCTTTTTACTATACTTAATAGGTACACAGCAACCTTAAACACTAGTCAATATAAGCGACTTAAAGATAATATATTAACACCCTTTTACTATTAGTATGCACCTAATTACCCATTTGCTTTTCCCAAAGAAATGCCATTCAGGAAGTACACACTACAAATGAAAAAAATAGTAAAAGCTAAATTTAGAAGCTAAACAGGATTAATATTAAAAAAACCCTTTTAATGTGTTTACATGGGTAGAACTCAGACGAAAAGTTTAGTTATATCCTATAATCCTCATGTGTCTTTATCTTTCACTTGTCATAGCAACTATACCAAAAAGGACCCTTTGCTTCAGTCATGAAATCATTTAAAATTACTATTGATATTTGTTAAATAAAATTAAATGCTTGAGGTTGACTCAATACTAGTATAACCTAAAAGGCTAATAATATAAACCCTAGAAGACTTATTCTACATATAAGCAAAAATGTTTATTCTAAATTGACGTTAAACCTGACTACTGTCCTATTATTAAGGGAGTAATAAAGAACATCATTACTTACATTATGAAAGTTTCAACTCTTATCATTTCTATGAGACCCTGCCCCTGTATAAAAAGACCTAATTGCAACATAAAATAAATATAAGAAATTCTTTAGGCTAGATTAATGCTACAATGTTCTAACATTAGTAGCGATGCATATAAACTCCATTATTGAATGTCGGGTTAAATTAATCGTCCCAAATTAAAGAAAAAGTAACAACTTTATATAATTTAAAATTTACTCGCCAAAGAAGAGTGTATTTTTATGATGATCTACCTTATTCGATTCCTGTTCTTATTTTGAGATCCGATCGAACCTTGACGTTAGTATTTAAATTGCATTCTTAGTTTTGTACCATTTTGCCTACTTTAGCTCAAATCTTCAAAATATTGATTTAGATCACCAAGACAGGGGTATTATTGGGCTAAAAAGGTAAATCTTTTCATGTAAATTTTTTTGAAGTTGAACATCTTAACCTTCATATATCTTTTATACGAAGATAAGGTTTTGACCCATCCAAGAAAAATCTCTAAACTTTTCAAGTAGTAACTTCTCCAAATATGGTTTGAGTTACTACAAAAGTACATAACAATTACCCGGACTTCCTGTTTTAGTGTAATTTAGAATTTCTCTAGTACTAATTTTTAAAAACAAACCATCACCCACTTGTTAAATAGAAGCTACCCATTAGGTCAATTGGAACTAAGTGTAATAAACTTGGCTGCAAAGCAACAGTATCAGAAGGCCACTAAGAGGTAAAGATTATCTCTTTATTTTAAAGAAAGCTCCATATTAAATTACTTCTTTGCCAAACCCTTCAGCTTCTTAATGTCCCCATCTTGCATGAAACACTACTTTTTTTTAAATAACTAAAGAAATCGAGAAATATTTCGTGGACGTTTTTCTAGACGATAATTTATCAAAATGAAGTATTACTTTTGTTATAATTTGATCCAAAGGAACCTAATTGTAAAATCACAACAACCCATTACGTATCTTACTTTACTATTCTCACTTGCCTCCAAAATAGGCTTCTAATAGGTATTAAAAATATCTAGGTCTCTAGCATGAAGATTAAATGAGAAATTGTTACCCTCGAGATGTCAAACCCTACTACGTTTTTTGGTGAATTTTACGAATTAAAACAAGAAAAGGCATCCCTGTTTCATCCACAAGGAATCTGCGAATTTAAATCAGGTCTAAAGGTAGTTTGCTATTGTTGTAGTTAGACAAGTAGGGAATAAATTGGCTTCTTGAATAATTTGAGTTAGAAGGATTTTAACCGGATGAACCTTCTTTTCAAGACCCAGTAGAGTATATTACTTTAACGCGTAAAATTTATCCACATCACTTACCATTTACATTGTTGCTCTTTTACCCATAATACTCTTTGGTCGAATGTATTACTGACTTAGATCCGCGAGGCCATTTTGTTCTTTACCCACTCCTGGCTTTATTACTATTACCTTGAAGCTAATTAGTTCCAGCCCTCAATATCTTTTTTCCATATAATGGCCTTAGTACCTGAAACTTTAGGGGGTTTCCCCGGGATTTGATATTTACCTCGCAAGGTTTGTTAATAAAGGAAATTCCCTAAGTCCTTTTTTAGGAGGGGAGTCACAACAAATGAAATGGTGGCTCAATTTATTTAAATACGAAAATCTATACTAATTATAACTAAAAAGAGATATTTATATAGTAGGGTTTATATCATAAAATGCTCGTATTGCTTATACACCGTATACTAGTTATAATATATCATATAAATTATCTTAGACAGGTTACTTCCTGATTGGCATATAATTACCTTCCCTAATAAATGAACTGGAAAAAATAACATCTGTTTCAACGAAATCACCGCGCCCCCTTTCCCGAGCCGTACTTGTATGGTTCTCCATCATAACGGCCTCCTCCAATTTTTGCCTTTAGATGTTTTTTATTCGTTGTGAGATGTTTTATGGTCATGGATGTTTCAAGTGGCACTCTCTACAAATGGTATTTGCTTTCGATATTCTTCGGCCATAATTTATATCTACTTCGTCAGCTTTAGGCTAATTATAAGGTCCTCATCAATAACCGGAACGTCGGTGCATCTCCCAGCTCTGCAGTCGGATCACATAGAACACAAGTAAATAACTTCCCAACAAAGAAAGCCTTTTGGATGTTACTTCGAGCATTGCATTTTAAAAAATATACATCCCACATTTGATTAATTTGAAAGACGAGTGTTTATCCTGATACTATGTTTTACAACCCATGCTTACTTGCCCTTTAACATTTTATCCAATAAGTTGCAAAATATTTTAGCTTTGAGCTCCCAGCTTTTGATTTGCTGGCTAGAAGGCTACTTGCACAAGATTCTTCAGTAATATATAGGGTACTTTGCGGTCAGTGCTTTAAAAATATCTGCGAAACGATAGTGATTGTATATACCCATATAGGACTGAATTGTATAGGTAGAATTATAGACCATCTTTAAGACTTTCTTGCATCAGGAAAAAATTATGGGTTAATTGGTCACTTTTTTTTAAGAAACCATTGGTTATCCAGTTTTTGTACCTTGCTATTACGGGGCTAGACAGATTCCTCTATTTTTATATTTCTGCTAAAAACAATTCTTTCCTTCTAAAGTAAGACTCATGATTACTTCTTTGCTCTAACCGATAGGAATTCAGCGTGTTCTGTGTTCTAAGCCCGTGGGGTTATTTTGTTTTTTAAGCTTGGAAAAGTCTATACCCTAACTCGTTCCCTTCAAGAAAACACCTTAATCTTGACCATAATGATTTTCACAGTCTTTATTTTTAGACCTTCTAAACTACGACTAAAAATTGTTCAGTCAAATCTGCGCTATCTAATGTATTCGCCACATCTTTCTTAAGATTAGGGTTTCGAGTCTAGTTAGACGGGAATAGTCGTAAACGTATTGTGTTAAATTATAATTTTCTCCCCAGAGTTTTGTCCTTTCCTTTTTACGGGACATTCATTATAGATTTGGGTCTAAAAGGTGCTTGATTCCCCATCGTCTAGAAAAATCTTACTTATTAAGTTCCGCCGATAAAAACGTCGAGTTACTCGAGAAAAAGCTATTGCGCCTATATGGGGCTTATTAGTAAACTTGAGGTGTTTCCCTCAAAGGGAGTGAAGGTTAAGTTAGAAATTCAATGTAACCCGGGCTTTCTAACGTCTCATTTCGAATTAAAACCAAAAATCTGGTTCTTTAATTCTTCTGTTAAGACCATCTCAGTTTGTGTAAATTGATCAAATTTCCGTCACAAACCATTTAGTAATAAGTCTCCCTTTCTCAA
>JACYFI010000929.1:0-11757 GCA_020975735.1 Ophiocordyceps xuefengensis
TCTTGAATAGATTATTAAAGGTATAAATTACAAAAATTAATGCCTCATTTATTGGTCCATCTGAGGAGAGTTTCTCGGGTAAAATTAACGCAACTTTAACAATTCTCGCTTGACACTTTTTGATTCCCCTGTATGTATTAGCGATTGTAGTAAATGCATTTTTAAATTAGCTGTGAACGATTCGCATGAGCTTAGTCACCTTTAGGGTACCTGGTTACTATTTAATAGAATGCCTTTATCGCTTCCTTACTCCTTTACTTTAAAGATTAAATTACATATTTCAATCTTTATTTTCTTGGTTTTAAAGTATGTCTTGTATCTTTATGCCAAATGTGTTTGGAGATAAGTGATTTTAACTATATAATGGCTAATTCCTATTGCAAAGACACTTGCTGCTAGTTGCCAGAAATCGATATTTAAAATTACGTTTTTAATTTGCTATATTAGATCTATACCTAGATAAATTATTAGGTGTTATAGCTAGTAGCTTATTCATTTATTAATATTTTAGGTAACTACCTTAAATGAACGGATTTAGGTGATAGCACTAAGGTTTACAATTCTGAGCACCTATAAGCTAAATAATGGTTCTATGTATTTGTTATAAACTTATTGATATTAATGCAATTAGCGAGCTAAAACCATGTTGAAAGTCCCATTTATAGACTTGGAACAAATCAGGTACAGTTCATTATTTTTCTACTCTTAGTGTTAGTTCCGTTTGTAAGGCATCATAGAAAAAAGCTCTGTAATAGACGTATAGTCAAAATAATAAACTTAATTATAAAAACTAATTAGTCGAAATAATTAATCACTTGACTTTGTATTTTTTATTTTGTTTCACTAGTTAACTACAAATAGATAATTTTTCATTAATATTCCTCTCAAATATATAACAAGGTTATGTTGTAAATGGGATTTACACTTTGGATTGCCAAATCAATTAGTATGAGGTTCCAATTGCTCCATATCTTTAACAGATGAAGAATGAAAGTTTAATATTAGAATTCTTAAGTAAATTACTATATATATATATATAGAATATATTTATAAAATCATATAATATCTATATATGAGGACCTGGCCTCATTTTTAACTTAGTTTAGGCCATTGAAATGTTTATCCAAGGTTGGGTGTATTATTCAATTTTTTCTTTAAGGTAGAGCCTAAAGAATACGGAATAGTCTTACGAACAATGTAAAGATTTTGTGAGAGTGGATCAACATCAAATCCTTCCCAAATGTTATTGACTATTTTTGCTTTATAGTTAAACTGATAATAACACCTCTATTAAATGTACTCGTCAAAATATTTTATAAATTTCAATCTAAAACAAGCAAGAAGATGAACAACAAAAAGAAGACAATATCCGCCTGGAAAATTTAAGGTTTGAAAAATGTATCTAATTGGTTTAATGGGAAAGAGGATGATTTATTTCCACTAACCCGTAAAGAAGAGGAGGAACTTTAAATTAATATTTATTTGTTTTCAGGGTATTTTTAGGTACAGCGTTTTTCAATTCGTAATAAGATTAGATCTTAGTGGACCAGGGGCTTCAATCCATATTCTTAATTTAACCCAATTGTATATATAGTATTGTAGACCGCCTCCAGCCATTTTTATGAATTTTTCTTTATGGTTTTAATGCAAACCTTATCGGTGGCGATTTGAGTAATTTCCTTATGCCTTTATGGGGCAGGGGGGTCCCGATATGGCAAAAACAAAACAAGGGCTTTTGGAATAAAAAGCACTAAATATATTTAGGTTATAAGGTCTCCCATAGAGCGTTATTTTACTATAAGAAAAAATGAAGGCCGAAAAAAGATAACACATAGCAGGAAAGCCTTTAGTATCTGACTTCTGATACCGAAGGTTCATGGATAAGGGATCAAGCGCAAATAGTTATAAAAAAAAAATGGCTTCTACTTGTCGCGCTTTTACGGGAGTTCTTCTACTCTTTTGAAAAATAATACATTTTTCCTTTTAATCTTGCAGTGATTTTGAAGCCATAATGGTAAATATTAGATGATTATAACATTAAATCTTGAATAGTTATAATCCTAACCTAAACTATTTATTTTAGACTCCTCAAATAAACCATTTACTTTAAAATTTTTTGTTTGTGAATCATTTAATTTTTGCATTGCTTCAGGGGCTTAACTAGAATAAGTATGCCCAAAGCCCTTCTTATGAAAATAATTAAAGGATGTTGTGAAGTGTATATGATTACCTATAAAGCAGGAATATTTCAATAGTTCGTTATATAGGATTGGTAAAATGAAAAAGAAACTATCAAAAATTTTATGTTTTATCCATGACATAATGATTGGAAGAATAGTCGGTTATGAAAACAAAGATAAATAACTTACCTTTAAACAAGCGCAACTTTCTTATTAGTTAATCAAGCGGCTTGATACAGAATTTTATAGGATCTAAAAAGACAATTTTGTATTTCGACAAACTGTACTGAAGTCTATGCATAGATTTAGAATAGAACTACCCTAAAGTTGAATGTTTATCCTTATAATATAACCTTAAGAGGGTTTTAAATATATAGTTGAATTTATGCTGGAAATTTAACAACCAAAACACAAAATCTAAAGGTTAAAGAGTTTTTATCCTTATTGTTATTATGAGATAAACATCTCTACGTAATTGATAAAATATTAAAGTTAGATACCCTTTATATGAATATAAATATTGAGGATTAATATGCATGAAAGACATATTGTAAGAAAAAAACTTTTTCGTAGCTTCGTGCATTGCAGCAAAAAAATAGAACTTAAAATAGTTGGTAAAAATAGCTATGAGGATATAAAAAAGGAGCTTGGTTTCAATTGAGCTCTTATATTAAATTTATTAGGACCCTTGGTATATCCAACGGTTTGGCCCTTCATTTAGGTATTTAAGGGAATGCCGGTTAAAAAAAGTGTTAAATTTTTTTAATTTTAATTCGCTATAATCATGGGAAATCTCCGTGCCTTGCCGCAAGCTATGCTATAAAGAAAAAATAGCGTGTTTGAAAATTATCATAGTCACCTTTTATTCTCTTAAAGGATCCTTAAGAAAATGAGTTATAAGTAGTGAACTAATATATTTATGAGTCAAAGCAGTACTGCTAGGAAAACCAAAGTAAAATTTTTGTATAACCATGGGATCCTCAGAGGGGCTTAAAGCGAACCCCCCGTTACAGGGGTGAAAGACTACGTCCGTTTAGGGGTAAGGGTAACTAACTAGTTTTTACTTCAGCAAGATTCCCCTAGATTAAATAACATAAGTTTTTGATTATTACCCTCCCGTAGTGTTAGCCCCTATTAATTTCTCCGCCTGTATAGAAGGTTGGAGGCAGGGGACAGGTTGTACTCTTTATCCTCCCTGTCAGGATTTTACAGAGGTCACTAGGCGGGACCTACGTGTGACCTTTGCCTATATTTTGCTTTGAACATCTTTCCAGGTGTAGTTAGTTTATTAGGAGCGATAAAACTTCATAACTACTATAATGCTATATGAAGCAAACCGGGTATAAGACTACATAAATTAATTTTATTTGGGTGAGCTTGGTAGATTTATTAACAGCTATTATTATTGTATTATCTAATTACCTGTTTTAGCTGTAAATAACTGCCAGCTTAAAATTTGCCAATTGCTGAGAGAGATATATGTATTTTATTATATATCATTTCAGGCAGGATGTTTAATAAAATTGAATTATTAAAAATCCTTTCAGAAGACGTCCTCGCCGAATAATTTATATGTTAATTAAAGTCTTATTTAAATATAAGCGTGAGTAGATTATTTCTACTTCGTTCCGTTTTCCTAATGTAGTAATAAATTGATATAAATTTGCTTCATAGCCTTAGCAACGTAATATAATTAGAAGAGACATGGTCCATAATATAAACCTAAAACAGAAAGATACCTAAAGCAATGTATTTATCCTTCAATAACAAATAGATATTTGATTTACAGAGGACTATCCTTTTAGCGTTATGTCAAACCAAATAGGCCAATGGGCTCTATCTTTCCAGAAAAAAAGGAATCTATGGCTTAGGTGTATTATCAATAAACAAATCTGAAGGTGTAATTCATTGTAACTCCAGTTGTTAATTAAATGGTTACTTAAGAACTCCTAAAATGTTAGGCTTACATAGATTTAATTGGATTGATTAAAACTTCAAAACTTGATTTCTAAATGAAGAAAAAAAAAGGTAATGATATAAGTAATTCCTAAATGTCTAATAGTTGAAATAGGGAGGGTTACTAGATGCGGACGAGGCTTTTTCAAGTAAATACTTTGGCTAGTAAATACCTAAATGAATGTAAAATTGTGAATTGCTCCAAGACAAAATGATCATAATTAATGAGGATAATTTGAATATTTTGGAAGTTTAAGCGGCGGGGATTTTTTAGTATCAAGTAAAATAATTACGAATATATAAACACCAAAACCTTAATACAGATTAGAAACAACTAATTGTTTAAATTAAGTGAACTTGATATTAATTTGAATTATTGAAATAATACCTTTATTTTTCTAGTAATATTTTAAAATTATAAAAGATTGGAGGCAAAATGTTGTCATCATTTGAACTTAAAAAGCATACGCAACCTGAAGTCATTAAAACTATACCTAGAATAAAATCTCAGATGAATAAATATAAGATTAGAATCAGAAATTTAATGAGATCATTTTAAAGGAGATTTTTATAAACTTTATATAAATAAATATAGCCTACAAATTGGATAACTATTGAGGTATTCCCTACTTTTAAAGTCTCTTTTGTTTCCAAACGGTGTTTATTTAACCATGAGCGAACCTGGTTTAGTAGATCAAAATTGATTTTTGGGTATTACAATGAAAATTAACGATGAGAAACTCGATACTTCATTTTTGAAGTAGCTGGTGGTGGTGTCCTATATCATTTCCCCAACATCTTTTCTCTAAAAGATATTTAATCGTAAAATACATAAAAGGTCATTCCATACTTTTTGTGTTCTGTTTCTCACGCACCACCCCTCCCTAAAGAAACAAAACTAGCTAATATTTCTGAACCAATGAAAAGCATGTTCCATTGGTTCTAGCCGCTTAGCAGTAGGCTAAACTCAAATCTAAAATTCCAAGATAATAATATTGTTGTAAAGAGGATATTATTTTTTTTCTTTAACTGTATTGTTATAGGTATATTTTTTTATTATTAGGGCGTTTATATGTTTTAGTTTGTTTCCAAGGGCTTATAGTTCTTGACAGAAAGCGCTAAAAGCGGATCGCAGCCGCTGATTTTTTTGTGGTGGGGTGCTGAGCGTGCCTTGCAAGAAAACAAATATAGCTTAAAGCTATCGTACCATAAAGAATATTCTATATTTTTTATTTTAGGTTATTCTCTTTTTTTATTTTTATATTGTATATTACTTATACTGTCTATTTGTCTAAGGTGAAAAACTTGCTTGAAAAAAATTAGGAGAGGTTGAGGTGTTAATAAATAGACTATGAAATATTCACATCTAATATTAATTGCGTGGAACTTTGTTATTCAAAGTACTAACCTCTAATTTATGTTTAGCGGAACTGTAGGAGTAGGTAATAAAAAGCAACAACTATACTTTAGTCTAACAAATGCTTCGGTACACTCCCTTAAGCTAAGTTCAGGTTATAATTGGCACATGGAGGGCTTAGCGGGAGGATATTACAGTTTACCAACGTTCAATCTATAATATCTTTAGAAAGAAAAGATAAATTCCTAGATCCTATTCTAATAGTGGGTCTGAATAATCAATACCAATAACTAATCGATGGGAAAATGGATGGAACCTATGTAGTGCCTTTTCTGAAATCCGAATCTTCAGCAGCTAATAGATACCAGCTTGATAGTTTATAGAAGGCTAAATACGAAATTACATATATTTGGTATATTATATATAAATGAGCTATATTAAGTTTTTAGTTTTAGCAAATATGATTCATGGAAAAATGGTTTGGTAAAAATTAACATTATTAAAAAATATATTTTGGTGAATGGTTAATTCTTATATCTTAAAGCCTTAACTTATACTAGTAAATTCCAAGAATTTTTTATTGATATCAGGTTTAATTTTTTTTAATTCTTAGGCTAGGTATTGATCAGGTTTATTATATAGGGACATTTTTTTTCTACATAAATATATGAATTTATGTAGGTGAAATTGTTTAGAACTCCTTAAATCTAAATAATCCTAAATATACCTAATAGCAGGCTGGCATGTTTCCCATCGTTACACTCGCAGCTATAAATTTTAAAACAAAAATTATCATTTTGAATAAATTTAGGAGAAAGAGTCTATTCATATAAATTAGATTACGATAACAATAGGAAAAAAGTTCAAGGTTTTTAGGCAAGCATAAATATATGAGGGCTAGATGTAAAGATCTATATAAGACTATAAAATAAAAAATTGAGGGCTGCGGCTATTTTTTTGTGTGGGTACGGAGCGTGCCTACCCAAGAGAAAAAATATAGCTAAAGCCTAATATACCTAGATTTAGTTAATATTTTTAATTACTACCGTGACTGTGTAACTCTAAAGAAAAAGTTAGTAACAAATTTGTAAACGACAACACTGTTGCTAAAAGGTCAATATATTGAGTCGTTTTAAAGACGTCGGTTCTTTAAGGATGTCGCTACAGACTGCTTCCACGGGTGGGTGGCTGAAATGGCTGCTAATGTACCAGTCGAGAAATACTTCTATTATTTAAATGCAATGAGTTCTATTGTCGGCGGAGTCTTTACACGAACTGATGCTCATAACATAATGTTAAATAGACTTATTGGATTCTTCGGTCGATCCCGAGTGTTTATATTTTCTAATTATACCCAGGTCTTCGGTATTTTTAGTACAACAAATATCAGCTAGCTCTATAAACCTATTTTGTTACAAAGGTATGGTTTATCGGCTATGATTGGTCTTATAGGAATATTGGATTATCGTGTTGAAGTCACCACAAGATACGTGTAGGACTGGCAGGTGGGTAACTACAGGTGTCACGTAAAAATCTTCTAAAGTCTTGGAAACCTTCGATAAACATAGTCTCACTCGTGGTTACCGTTTAGGGGAAGCAACCTCTATTGTAATTATTCAGGAAATTCCGCACAAGTAACCTTGCCATTAGTAAAATAGCTAGGGGCAATTAACTAAAAAGACGAAGATTAAATATACTAATTACTCTTGAAGTTTCTGATCATTTATCTAATATAGAAGCCAAAGTTTACAGGTAAGGAATTGGGTATTCCTAGCAGGATTATTAAAGGGTAAGAGTTGATTTGGTGGTATTAAAAGAATTCAGATTGTCTTTTTCAACAACTGAAATACAATTAGCACATTATAATTAGAAAACAAAGTAGGGTAATGGTCGTATAGATCAAATTGGCAAAGATAAAAAAGAGTAAAATACTTATTGGTAAGAATAATCAAGGTTTGTTTATTTATATCATCCTTTAAAAAATGGTCAAAAATTCGTAAACCTGACGGCTAAGATAAATTAACTGATTCGGCTTAATTACAAGTAATATTTGACACATATTGAGAATTGTTACACGCTTTTAAAAAGGTTATCTTGAGGATAATTTTTATTAGCTGGTTTAGTCAAGCGTTCTTGGGTTTGTTTCTAAATATTATGTTTTTAAAGAGCCCCAAGAGATGAAATAGGGGAATGCGTCAGATTTAGAGTATTCTATAAAAACAAAAAGGGATAAATTAACCTTATTAGAACTTATACCATTTATCATTTACAAAACGGGATGAAATTCTCAAAGATAGCTCAGGTTACAATTGGTATTAAAAGCTCGATATTTAATCACGAACAGCTTCGGATAAATAAGTTACATTCGTTAAGTATCCATGTTATTTTGTTGAAATATGAAATTTTATTTTAAAGTTTTGAAAAGTCATATAGATGATATACTGATTGGTTAGCATTTAGAAATAGTAAAAGGTATAAAAAAAAATTATAAGTCTTGGCAAACTAAAGGATGTTCAGAAGAACCAAGACGCGAGGTCAATTAATACAGGATATAGAAAAAAAAATGAGATAACTTTTCGTTTGATGCTCAGCTGCCTGTTGCCTAGATTTTATTTAACTGCTTTATTTAGCAGCAATAAAAATACCACAAACGGCGCACGTAAAATTTAAGAAGCTAGCCAGCTTGTAACATCCGCACTCATTTCTTCTGTGCCAGCAGGCAATAAAAAGGTTGCAGGCTCCGCTTTCCTATTTTTCGGATTATTCCATAATCAGAGGGGCAAGCTTTTATTTGGATGGAGATCGGTGAACATTAAGCTACGATTTTAGGACCTTAGGTAGGGGGGATTCCGTTTATTTTTTTATAGTGCAAGCAGACGTTTAGCTAGCAAAAAAAACATATTACAAAGGACACTGGCCAAACAAAATAACTAAAACATAAATAAAAACACAGAAAAAAATTAGTAACAAAGCATTAATTTATTAGCGCTTCCTTAAACCTTATAAGGTATTTTAGCGATCCCTTGCTTTTTACCCTCAGCTTATCCTGGAGGTATGATAATACATATTCTTAAGGTCAGGTTCAGGATCAGCTGCCTAACCCGTTAGCGGGCAATTATTTCACTTTAGGGTACCAGAAGATAAAGAGGAATTAAGGTAACCATCAAGGAAAATAAGATGCATTTATTACATAGAAGCAACATGGTTCTTCCAAAACAACATATGTAAAATAGGTTATGGGCTGTGTTTCTGAATAAAGCTACCCTGATGTTAGGGTAGCAATCCATTTATTAACTTACTGATACTTTGTGCCTTTGGGACTTAGAGCTTATTTTACGAGGCTGCCAACATTATTATTGCAGTTTCCTACAGTGGATAAAAATATTTTGCTAGGTTTAACCAAGTGCTACGGATGGGTCTATTAAAATTGACCCTTAGTCATGTATTTTTCATTGGTTCGTCTTTATAGGTTTGTAAATCCCGGGAGGGTTAAATTAATCTCACCTTAGCTCTCCCTTTAAGATTACTATCTGCGGAAAATTCTAACCAATTCATTACTAATTATCTTGAAACGAGAAAAGTGACAATATGTAATTTTGCACAAAATCAGCAGGGTAAACCTAAACAGTGGACAGATTTTTATAGTTAAGGATCTTAAGACACACGTAATCCATCAAAAAGTAATATATTTTACTAAGTATTGAAGATATAGTCCATTGAAAAAAAAATATTAAAATAAATAACCAGAATACAGAAAAAATGTAAGTGAACCACGGTCTATCTGACGACAAAACAAGTATGAGTTGCGCCCTTAAATATACAAGGTTTAAACCTTATATATATTTTTATAGTAAATTTTGGAAAAAGATAGGCTTTACATTATTGAAACAGAAAAAAGATTAATCAGGTGATATTTTTAATTTATTAAATATAAAATAAACACGTATTCTATAACGGAACTCTTAACATTAACTATAGAATAAAAATATCTTAAATTATTTTCCTTATTAATATAGTAGGAAAAACTCAATATGCCCTATAATAAAAGCTTATACTTAATACGATAAACAGATAAATTCTCACCTCTTGAATAATTACAATATGTATAAATAAAAACTTTAACTATAGAAGAAACCTTTTCAAGATAACAATTTAGTTTCCATACTATAAATAACTGGAAACAATGGGTTTATTCCTCGACGGGTGTATGTACGATTACCAGTAAAGAAACCAAAAAAACTGCTTATCTCTTTTAGCCCTAAAATAAAGGACACTTTTTAAAACTAAATGGTCTTAATATTAGAGGCGTTTACAGGAAGAGAATTAATCCTTGTTCTAATGCTTCGCATAAAACCTCATTCCTTTTAGAGGAGTGAGATAAAAATTGATGAAGCTAGTTTTCCATAATTACCGATAAATTGTATATTAATTCTTTAAAGAAGTTATACTAATATTTCCATCCCTTTACTAACCTTTATCCAAATTAATTAAAATCTAGAACACTCTACATTAGGTAATGACATTAAAAGAAAATAAATTACTGGGTGTAATGGTATTTTTTGAGCTATATCCGAATAATATTGAATATCTAGCCTAATATAAAGACTGGAAAATTCTAAATAATTGTAAAAAATTTATAGATAATTAAACAAAATAGCTTATAAAAAAAAAGGGCGTATTCGTATACGTGCCGGATTTATAAACTATGTATAATAAAGCACGATGTGAGTGAAACAGCAGAGCAAATACTTAAGCTGAAATCGCAACATACTATAAAGAAAGTGCGTTCAATAAAAGAAATAACAATAAAATTATCTTATTTAGTTAAGAAAAAGACTTAAAAATAAAATTTATTTTTATTCGTAAAGTGGAGGTTTGCTTAGTCTAATGCATTTCACCTAGATTAGGCATTTCCACGAACAGTTTGGAATTTTAAAGGGAATTAAAGTTTACAATATTTATTGTTTATGATCAAGAACGATAAGCCAATCGCAGGTCTAAGTTTAACTAAAGATTGCAGTATAAATGGGATTTTTTATGTGGAGTAACAGTAACTTATAAAATACTATTAAATGTATTGAAGTAGGGGCTATGGACGGTGATCGGTGTATTTCATTTAAATCATTTACGGCGAAACAGTTCCTACATACCAGACCTATTATTAAATTACTAACTTTAAATCTACTTATATTGCTTGGTTGAGATTGCTAAGAGTAGTAGTGGAACTTGTTAAAGAATTTTACTTGGAAAAGAGACTGATTTATTTGATTGTAAATAAACAAAGGAAGTGAAATTATTGAAATAATAATAATTTATTCGATAAGTTTATATCCGTTCTTATTAACTTCAAAAAATTCTGCAACTTTGCCATATTAAAAACATGTGATTAAACTAAATCTTCAGTAGAATAAAATACTTATCCACAAAGAATACTAAAATTTAAAGGAGCAATGATGCTATTTATAAATGGCTAATTTTTAAGGCCACCTACTAGTAAGTTTAAGCTTGATTTATCTGGTTTATTAGAGCGTGAGGGTTTGTATTTCTATTCGATGCACGGAAGCAAATATTCTTCCTCCAATAGGAACAAAAATTTACGACGTTTCTATTAATAGCAATTATATTCAAACAGGTTATTTGAAGTATTCAAATAAAGTTCCGTTTATCCCCTGTTATGAATATCTTTCATTTTATAAGAGTATACAAAAGGAAAGAGGCATTACTAAAGTATGTGGCACACTGTGTACTTAACTATCCTTAGGTAGGAGAAAGTTCGGTTTATGAAAACTTAAAAAATTCTTCTGGAGTAAGTGTCGTTGTGTGTCACGTCACGCGAGAAAACAGTCCATACGTTTTTTGGTAAAATTATTATATTATTTGCTCAACGGTAAAGCCCTTTATATGTCTTTCTATGCTGGAAAAAGATAAAGGGTAGTGATAAATGCACCCTACCCCATTCTAAGGTAATACCGAGGAAACCAAAGTAACTAAATTTCACCAAATTTTATTATCGAAGTAGGACCGTTAGATGACCTCAACGTACAATCGAAAGTATTATTTAAGTTAAATGCTTCGATTAGTTATAGTATCCGATCTTCCCCACTGGCGTGAGCAGTGTTGTATTGTAAGGATATTCTAGCAATCGTTAACCGGACTTACTCCCCGTAGTTGCCAATGGGCACTGAGTAATTTTCCATTTATTTCTGGCAATTTGAACTATTATATGCTGGAAACTATATTTATTCTGTGATTATTTAACTACTT
>JACYFI010000930.1:0-12592 GCA_020975735.1 Ophiocordyceps xuefengensis
TCTTCTATATTATAGAATACCTGAATTTAAGAAACTCTGTTGGGAATTTTTTCAAGACATGGCGGTTGATCATTTAGAAGCATAGACTTCGTTGTAGGTCAAAAAACTATTTTGTGTGATCAATTTTGTACTAATTTGGATCAATCACTTCTACTTAAGCCGGCAGATAATACCCCCTAAACGGATTATTAGCCAGTCAAAAGAGTTATATTTCTTTTAGTGTAATTATTTAAACGATCTCTCATTTAAGAGTTACCTTAGTATTAACAAATCAAATGGAAATCTAACTTTGTCAATTTTCATATGGGTTACCCGTAAGTATGTACCAAATAATAATAATATTACCTTATTCTTGTTGGACACTATATTTTAATTATATAGTTTGATTTAAAGTATCTAATCTTCAACGCCATTAGGTTATGAAAGACCTGGAGGAAATTTTATCGTCCTCTCAGTTCTCCTGCTGATCGCCCCTTAAAAAGGTTTTTGCAGCATTGGTTAAATGTTTAACAAAGGGCAGAAGATATATACCTTTCTGAGATTATATCTTCCATTAAGTCATACATGGTCATGTGAGCATTACTGTAACTAAGCTATATAGAACGAATACATAACTCATTAATTTACAAAGAATGGGTAGATAATGGCAGCATTTATTGATTTAAGCCAATATAAAGATAATGCTAGTATAGAATGGCACAAGCGGAAGGTGGAAACATTGAAAGGAGTGATTGCTTTTGGAAAATCTACTTTCGGACGCAAATATGCTTCCACTATAATAAATAGAAAAATACAACATTTTTTAGTCATGAATTCTACTTGTTTAAAAAAGCCCTTCAAGATGGAATCCGAAGCTATCTATTAAACGTTATTACACCAGTAACGGCCCCTTTACCGACCAAGCCTATAGAAGCTTGTTACTTGCTCAAAAGTAATTATTATCCTTAACCTATTTACCTTTTGCGCTGCCCATAGAAGGAACAACTACAACTAAGCAGTGCAGTTGTGCATTATGCTTTATTTTTCTATGCACTTGCAAAGGCTTAGCTATATGAAATTATTTTTTCATTCTTAATATGCGACAGCTACGGCTTACGTAAGCCACCAGCTGGAAAAAGGAATATGGCCACGCTGTCGTAGTCACACAAAAGTTATAAGCAAAAGCAAGGCGTTGATACGCTAAAGCTGCCCTATTTTTATTTTAACTAAATAAGGGGGTGCTTCACCCCAGATAGCTAAACAAGGATAGATAATCCACCTTTATGCTCGCAATAAAATAACAAATGCGATAAGCTTTGACGTATTTTACACTCACGGCGAGTCTGACCTAAATTTCAGTAAATATTATATGAAGGTTACAAAAATTACAAAAATAGTGTTACAGACTCTAGTAATGCAAGATTTTTATTATTTTTGAAAGCAAAGCCTTGCTTTGGAGCTTTGCTACGCCAGAAAATAAATACAAGAAAAAGCAAAAGGTAATAGACCAGTTTTTTATTCGTGTTTAACCCTGGAGTTTTAAGTTATCTAATTTGTGTTTTTGGGGGCCCTGTTGAGTTGTGTAACATAACAATACTAAGGATGCAACTTCCTCTAACATGGCCTGCTAAATTTAGTTTTTTGTTTTTAAAACTCATTAATCCCTAGGGCTTTAGCTCTTCAAAAAGGGCCACCTATTTAAGAAAAATATAATAAACTAAGAAGTTTAGCAATAAAAAAGCTATCCTTAAATCTGATTTAATTATAAATTATCAATTCAGCATTGAAAGCGAAAAAGTGGAGACTCGAACACCTTAAAAATCAAAAATACCATATACGCGATGTGTATTGACCCTACCATATGCAACTTTGTTTCTTCGGTTAAAATTATCTGTGACTGCCGAGCGCAAAACGGGCAAAAGGCCAGTACACTCTATATTATAAGCTTATTGAGCCTGCTTATAGTTGAAACCAAAGGTTAATGGTATATCCGGTTCACGGCTAAAAAAAATTGATTATCTGGAGCTTGCTATCCTATATAGGCTCATTTTGTTATACTTAGCTTATTAACAAATTCAAATCTATTCAAGTTCATTCTATGTTATATTTGTGTTTGTTTCTTTTTTTCCGCTATTCCGCCCCCCCCCAAACAGCCTGCCTTTGCATGATCTTGATGAAGAGACCGAATCTATTCCTATTTCGCTACTCCTCAGAAAAGGCCTATAAAAAATAGCAGCTGTGCGCAGCTACCTTAAAAGAGCATTTTCATGTATTATATATTTGAGTAAGAGCGTGCTTCCCGCATCGCAGGCCTGATGCTTTGAATTTTTTGACGTTTTGACCCTTCCATAAGCTATAAATTTAGTACTAAAACAAAGATACAGAGATAAGGGGACTCATAAAGGACTCTTAGAAAGGCTTTAATTGGAACTTTAAGAAATTATCTGACAAAACCAGTCCTCTCCATAATTATTTATTAAGGTATTAGAATTTTAGATCGGGTTGTCGATCGGATTATCGTATTATTCGTTGACAGGATAGCCCTTACCAGTTTAAGTTACTAATTCCTAGTAATCTCATCTTATGGCAAGTGTAAGGAGCCAAGAGCTTCGGAAGCTCGTTAAAAGTCATAGCTACGGTTTCGTCAACCCTTCTTAACGTTAAAGGAAAAACCCCTCCTTTTATAAACGAGAAAATATTAACTCCAAGGTTTATGTTAAATAATACCGTGACACTTACACTACACGGAACCGAATTCCGACTTAACACATATTAGAACGGCGCATAATGAAGTTCCCATTAATATAGACACTTTTTGGTGCTGTTATAGATACCATATGTACACAAAACCTACATGTTTTTTTTACTAATTATCTAAGAAAGTCAAAATTATTGCAATAAGCGCTCTTTTCAGCATGTCGACGAGTGTAAAGTACCCATCCGAGGAGTCATTCACGTGACATTGGTGATTCCACGGATTACTAGTAATTACTTATTCATGTAGCGAATTCAGACTACAATCCCTTAAAAATTTTTATCCCTTTTTTGAGATTAGCTTACAATCAAATTTTTGACATCTCGTTTATCCAATGGCTTATTCAAATTTATTCAATGATGTATATTTAATTATCTATTTTCAGATACTACCCTTTATAATACTCTTTACGAGTCGTGTCCCGCTTCTGTTATCAATTTAAGTCTTTGTGAACCTGAGGATAGGACTAATTTGACCTTTAACTTCTACTTTTTTCAGTCTGGCCTTACATCAATCAAGTTATCTTGTTAATTTTAACCTTACCTCCTATGATTATTAAGAAACAAATTGGTTATAATTAATCTATAGAATATTTAGAGATGTTGCTACAAAATCCACAATTTTAGTTACCATCCTAACTAATATGACCACACTCCGAAATAGCAAGTATACAACCTCATTAAGGCTTCATTCCTATTATTTTTGATTAATTGGAATACTAATTGACATTCCAAAAAATCTCATTTGGGACGCAGGAGATTTGCTATTTTTATACCAAAAAAAACAACCCCTACAACCCCGATTAAAGCCACAATTTCTGTGAGTCCGTACCTTGAATATATGTCCTGACACTAAGGTGCTAGGATTATCTCACAATTATTATTCGGGTAAGCTCTCTTTAATTCCATAGATAAAACGCTTTTAGTCCATAGAAGCTTAGTAATTGATACAATTATCATGCACGTCCTATTGTTACATGTTCATTTTGTTTGATTAAAACTCGGCTTTCCGCTAAAAAAAAAGGTAGTCGGCATATTTTTTACCTAATTAAGGATAGGTTAATGAAAATGTGGTATTCAACTAAGTTCGAAATTTGATCTGAATAGGAGTGTATACAAATATTGAAAGATTGTATCTTCACCATGCCTTTAACTAACGCACACTTCCATCTTAAAAGTATGTTTGAATCACTTTACATTAATCTAATCCTTCTTGTGAGTAAACTTACAACCTAACTTTTAGCTTTACACAATAATGTGGAACTATCTGAATTTTTTTTTCTCCAAAAAAATGAAAAAAGATTCCTCTTGCATCAAAAAACCCCTGGTATAAACCAGGGTGATTGGGTTAGTTACTATGTTTCTAAAAACTAGATCCCTACGCTGCAATAAGTTGAAATATATAGAACGTTTGGCCCTGATTTAAAATTTACAGGATATATTTTAGAAAGGCATTACATCTTGATAATTTCTTTTCGCACCCCCATTTACGAGTACACCATAATACTAAAATATCATAGTGTATAACTACCGTCTATCGTTGCTCTTTTACAATACAAGTGGTTTAATTGGCTTGCTGGGGGACAATTTTAAAACCTGTAATTGACTTAGACCGCTATAAACCTAATTTCGCCTGTTTCGATCATCTCTGACTTATACCACTACCCTGTAGTAATTCCTTCAGACAGCTCAAATTACTTTCCTTCTGTTTGGTAACAAAAGCTTTAAGGTTCCCCGGAAATTTTGATAGTTTATCCACTGTTTACTTCGAGACCTAGCTCCAAGAAGCAGTAATATGTGGCCACGTCTAATAGCCACAACTATAAAAGGCCATGATCGACTGTCTTTGGCCCTTTTATCTATCCATATTACCAGGTAATCTAATGGGCCTTGCGTAGTACGAACTCCTTACCTCTATAAAAAATTTTTCTATATTAGCAACGCATCCAAAAATAAAGCCAGGGATTTTTCGTTATTACATGGAACCGATTAGGTTTCACAAGATTACTGAAAACAGCCGTGCAACTCCTGTAATATTATTCTATACGAATTTGTGGGTAAGGTGTTTCGAGGAGTATCGAAAAATTAACAACATACTGTGCACTAGGTTGTCAGAAGCCGGTGTAGTGATTTCAAGTTCCTGCGTTTGCTCACATTACTCTTTAGGTGGAATGGCTTACACCTTTCATTTATTAGAACCATAGAAATATTTAGATATTAACCTTTGTTTCTGAGAACCTTAATTATTAAATTGTACTTAAATTCTTTAGCATTCATCATTATACGCAAAGACTGCATTCGGGTTTATCTAATCTTGTTGGTTCTCTGTGCCCTTGTCCCCTCAACGTCAGTTTTTTAACACTAAGTGGGTGCCTTGGCCTTTACCGAGTCCCTGTGGTAATTAAAAAGAGATTTCATCTACTCCTCCCTTAAAAGTACTCTCACCCTCCATAATAAACTCTAGTCAAATACAAACATCTCACATAAAGCTAATATTGACCTGTCTTAGGTTACCCTTTTTAATTCCCAATTAAATATGAATAAACTAGTGCTTCGTATTACAGCGATGCTGGCACGGTAATTAGTCAAGACATCAATATTACCATACTGTCATTATCGATTATATAAACAAAGCTTTTATTCAATTTTAAATATAATTCCTTATAAGCATATCTTTATAGGACCTTGAAATCAGAAATAGGACTTGCCACCTTCTCGAAAGTTGCCAGTTTAGCCATTATGGCCGATCTGACCAAAATTCCCACTGCTGTACTAACTTGCATCTGGGGTTTTTCATGACCCCAATGTGGCGATCAAGCTTGTCAGATTTCGACTACTAGAGTTGTGGCTAGTTAAGTACATCTCGTTAAACACTAGCATATCCCGAAGAGATTAATCTCCTTTTAAAGCAGGAACTTACCCCCCTTTTATTATTTATGAAGGAATTTCCTTCTCTTTTTAACAGGCCCATGCAAAATTATTATCTTTATACTCACCTGTACACCACTTTTTCATTAACTACACCCTTTAGTATGTTAGGTACTTAAATTTAGAAATTCAAAGTAGTTTAAGGATGTGTCCAAAGGACCTTGAACAGCATTTCAATCAGGGCCACCACAAAAATCAACTCATTTATTTATTTGATGTAATTTTCAACTCATAAAATAACTTTGCTTTTATGATATGAATTTCTATTAATCTACAGAGTTCTAGAATTTATATAAAGGAGAGTCGAAAATTATATCTGTTTCTATTTAAATACATACGTAATCAAAAAAATCTCATTTGTTTCGCCTATACACATACTAAGTACTGACCTCCTGGAAGCTGACTATAGAATATTAACTATTCTAACGGCCCTTAATAAAGCTGGTTTAGCCGTGCACAATAATATGCAGCAAACAGACCCTCTCAGCACAGCTAATAGCCGCTATGATGCCAAAGCACTAATTTCTTATCCCACTATTTCTAAAATTTTTCATTATATTCCTTAAAGGATAAATTTATTGTTTTAGATAAGTTTCCTTATCTTACTTTTTTACTCGACTCCTCAACCTAATTGAATTTTAGTTTTAGAAACCTCCTCCGGTATTTACACGCATTAAAAAAAAAATGCTCAGCCAATATTTGTAATTGTACCTCTATCGTTAATTAAGTTTAGAATGTATATAAAGTTAATTTATTTTATCATTTTTCTTACTTAACAGAACTTGTAATTATTTTTAAAGTTACCTAACCATTAAGCAGGCATTTATACAATAATTCTAAGACAGCGTTTTTTTACTAAACAACCCCCAGTCCCGACCCAAAATCCTCGCTGTCCAAGGCGGGCCAGAGAAATTTTACTGTTAAACTCTCATATCCTACCATAAAAGGGTAAGGTGTAACCCCTTAGGTGCTCAATAGAATAAATATATTTCGCTTCTGCCTTGTTCAGTAAAGTATGGTCACCAAATTTTCTAATCAAAATAATTTTGTAAGTGGCATATTTACTACGTTGTATTCTCCCTTACTTTTTTCTCTAGACCTTTTGCCATTAAATTTTATTTTTCACATCTCGATTAGATTGATTATCCCTAGGATAAAGGTATACTATTTCCGAAAACTCCCCATTACTCATGGATTATTTGACACTCCATTACCACCACCATTAAAAAGTAGGTTTTATTAGATGAGACGGATTCCGTTTTAATTAAGTAAAAATCATCATTTCATAATAAAACTTATATTGTCTCTGTTGAGGTATTCACTAATTAATTTGAACAATAACTCAATCTAACAAACTTATTCGAGCAATGTTATCCCAATTTAACTATACTAACCCTTGCCTTTTATCAACACCGCTTTTAATGAAAATAATTATACCTAAAAATAAAATGGTTAATATATACTATAAATCATTAATATCCGATTACTAAAAACAAGTCCCTTTAGTGTTAATTCAAGCCGAAATCTGTATAAGATACTTAGTTTTACCAAATAATCTAATAATACAAACAATTTTTTTAAATCAACTTGTTTAAAATTGGTTTGACATAATTTAGAAAATAAGTAATAAATTTTCAAATTCTTGTCTTTATAAAATAACTTATTAATAAATCACTACACCAAATCTATGTAAAAACAACTAAAGTGTGGCCAAAAGAAGTAAATAAATAAATTGATCTTAATATTTGGATATTATACATTTTAAATACCCCCGAGCTCTAATCCTTAAACTAAATAGGAATTCTGACTAATGAATTTACTAGAAAAACGTCGGAATAAAACATAAAATGTTATATATGTTTTAAAATAAATATTTTTGAATCTAAAATCATTTATTTAAAAAATCAGACATTTCGGTAAAGTGTTAAATTAGCCCATAAACTCTCATTTGCTTTTTCAAAACCCTCTACGGAACTATAAAAAATGTAACTAAAATGCTATGTATTAAAAATAGGTACAAAGTGCAATAGAAATTTTTGTAAATTTTTTTTAAGTTTCAAGCTCAAATTAATGTAATCTAGTCCGTCTTTAGATGTACAGAACTTGTCAGTACTACTAAAACTTGAGCGTGGGATTAATGGCAATCATCATTTTTCTAAAACCCCTCGACGAAGAAGCTTTTTTAAAAATAAAATGGTATCAAACCACAATAAAAACAAATCAGTTCTGGAAGTGACATTATATTGGTAATCAAAACCACTTTACAAGAATATAGCTCAAATACCATGTGTCCTGCTGACTACGTTAGCTCCTAATCTTTAACCAAGAGTACACATCTTGCAGAGATACTGATGATATCATAAGTTAACTAATAAAGCTAAAAGACCCTAACAGGGCAACCTTGCCGTAGCTAGTAACAAAGGATTTTAAACCATTGCTTTTTGGAAACCGTTAAATTATTTTGCCCCTAATCTATTTTAAAACTTAAGAGGCAAATGTTTAAAGCAAAAAAGTACACCTGTTAGATGCAAACTTGTAGATGCACCATTCGAATAAATTATTGATTAAATTATATAACAAAGTAAATAAAGATTAAACTGGAAATAAATTTGTTCCATTCGTAGCATTTAATTTGATTTGTAACTATATCTGTGATGTTGTTCGAAAGAGATCTTGGGCTATACGATTCAATTGTTAACTTTATAATTTATTAACTTAGTTGAAGTTGCAACTAAGAGCTTAAAGATTAATATTTTAAACCTCCCGATTATTAATTAAATATCCTTATATTTGTTTAAACGATATAAAGTATAGTATTACACCCCTAAAAACCTTCTAAATTAATGCTATCTTTCCTTCAAATTGTCAAAGGGATTGTTATTTCTGTTGAATAATGAGAAACCATAGCTTAAGTAATATTTCTACTCCATAATAGTAGATCTTAATAACTAATTCTTATAGGATTTATCACTATAAGAATGTATTATTATATTTGATTTTTTATTAATCAAATCATAGTGAAGAAGGTTAATCGAACTCATTCTTGGGTAGTATTCATTTAGATAAATATGTATAGAATACTAAACTTATTACAAGCAAAACAAATACTATTTCATTTATGAGATTAAAAAGGTGTTATCGGTGGGACAATAAATTATTAAAAAAAAAATTGTTATAATAATACGTTACTTTATTATTCTAATCGTAAACAAATTTTCAAAGTCATATTCATGATATATAATAAACCATTATTTAGTGTAGTTTAATAACGATTAGTTTTAATAAATAAGTTTATTAAGACTGAGTAGAAAGGAGCAGCTTTGTACCTTATCCTGGCATCTGTAACCCACTTGGCTGTTAGATTTACGCAGCGGGGTGCAAGATATGGCATCTGGGTGTAGACAGGATTAGCTTAGGTGGAAGCTACGCTAAGCTTTAAAATTAGGGGATAGTTTGCAGTGAAAATCAGTAGTAGTTCCATACCCTAAGGGGGTGCATGGTATTGTATGTTTACCCAAACCTTAATACAAATCAGAGTAAAAAAATAAAGGATAAAAACCATAGTATGCTAGATCAGGCCAAAGGCACTAACAAAATTCACAATTGGTTATTACGGACTAACTTACAATTTCTTCTTACATGAATTAAATTCCCTATCTCTTATTTGAAATAGCTCTCAATTCAAGAAGTACTCCTCTGAATTTTTTTTTAATCTAAACTGATTAATTACATGACTTTGTCCTGGCTGCAACGCACCCTATCGCTAAACCATGAAAACCCTTAACCATTTTTACACTTTAGTTCAGTAACTATGGCCATAGTCTTTAAAACCCTCTAGTTGTGTAGCAAAAGTATATATGTGAAGTGAGTTGGGCCAGCACTTAGTGAAAAGTACAATTGTGCGACCTACATCATTATGAGCTTGCGCCACCAAAGCCTTCTACGAATTCCGCAACTTTGATCCAGATTTATTCTCTTAATATCGTGAAAGTAGTTAACCAAAATCCGAATATCATTTTATCAAAGTATATATGTAATAATTATAAATGATGTGGGTTAAATAATTTATGTCAAAGAGTATGGTTCTCAGGGGTGGTAAGTTTATAAGTACAGGACTTCGGGGGTATTCATTGAGAACGGTGTTGGACCCTTGAGACTGGTAGAGGGGATGTGTGGTTAAGAGTACAAGAGGAGTTACCTTGTTGCTGTAGATTAGGCTAGATTGTGTATAAATGGTCCGGGTATTAAATAATATGTAGATGAGATACATTGGAGGTGTAATATTAGAATGTATTTGTGCATTCCTTTGTACCTCCTTCTTTTGTTGCATTAATGGTGATTGGATATATATTTAAACCCCACTTTGTGTATCTGTATTTTACAAATCAAGCCTTCAAAACCACCCTGTCTTGAATTTATTCCTCCCTCTACAAAAAGTTTTAGATAATGAGGACGGTCCACCAAAATAAGCCGAAAACACCAGAAAGGTTATATCACAGATGTCCAATGCCCATATGGAGATAAACTAACAAGTTTAATAATAAACATAAGTCAAGGGCTAAATAAAGTAGTAAAAATATAGAAGCGAAGAATTTAGGGATAGTTGCTGTTCAATTAATTCTTTTTTTAAAGCATTAACTTTTATTTGTATGATTTGAAACATATTAATTTTTTAGTTGCTCCGTGTATCGCCAAAAGGAACAAAGAATATTCCTCGTTATAGGTATTTTTATAATAACGATCCCTAGAAGATATTCTAATTGTATATTTACAATTTAGGGAGAAGATACCTAGCACTATAAAAGCCATATATGGTAACGAATAAATGTATACGTCGACATTTCTTAACAGGAAAATACCCTAATTTTATGTAAAAAGAAACCTAAATCAAATAAATTCACAATCTCTTTTTTACACAGATAACGATGTTCACTAAGGAATCCTAGTAAAATGAAACTCCCGCAAAGATTACGTTAAACATATAAAATTGGAATAGCGTGGCCTAATAATATAATAGTGAGGTACAAGCCAAATGAAAATCCCATTAATGGTATCCTTTCAGTAAATACCTGAAAAAGATAAGAACTCCCCTAATAGGATAAATGGAAAGTAATTAATAGGTGTATAAATTAACCTTAACATAGATTAAAATCATAAGGACAATAAGGCATTATATGAGCCGAAACCCTCTGTAGAAGATATATAGATCTAGTCCCCAGTTCTATGTCGTAATAAAACTCCCCCTGGGCAAAACCAAAAAGCCAACCTTTATACAGATCCACGTGTGGCTAACCCAATTAATAGAACCTTCTAGAACTTGAAATATGTTTAACTGAAAGCACTGATTAAAATAATACCTGAAACCGAGCCACACTTGAAGAATATGTTCAAATTTAACTTCTTTAATATTGCTTAGTTGCTGAATGTTACTCAAACTAGCATAAAGAGACAGTGATGGACCCTTATATACATAATATAAAAAGTAATAAATTCTCAATGTAACTTTAGGGAAGTATGGTAAAATTAGTCTGATATACCATTATTAGACTTAACTTAAGGACAATTCCCGGCTACAAAACAATCACTACCCCAAAGGGATTGACTCCCACGGTGCCTTTAGTAGTCAATTATTCAACCCTAAAACCGGGATTTTTACAGCAAAGATTATAAATATCCTCTAGACAATTAAGAAATGTTTGTGTGTTTATATTCCAAATGTTAATTTAATTTAAAAGTATCAAAATCAGTACTAACCCATAGTAAGATGAGAATAATTTAATATAGAGTAATTAAATGTAAGGAATAATTTGAAGCTCAAAAATCGTATATAAGAATTAAAATAGTATACCGTAGCACTTATTTATTATCAGACCGCAAATAACCTACTAAATATAAATAAGGAGAGTAGAATTACTTTCAAGAAGAATTAAATATCAGAAATAACATTAAATCTATGCTAATATCTACGGACTAATAACAAAGTTCTAACAATAGCAAAATTACTAAATAAAAGATTTTTTATTTCTTTAGTAGAATCCTCATTTTGGATAATGTAAAACGCTACAGGTATGATTATTGTAGTAAATAACCATAAAGCTACCGTGATACCTCTGACCCTAAATAAACATAAATAAGTGTGATATTTATATGTTCTGTAACATATTGGAATGCATTAGTACTATTTTAAAATTATTATGAAATAATTGAGTATAATCAAGTTTATTACAATAGTTAGAAGTACTATTATTTTTGAGTAGGTGGAAGCCTACGTAAACTTTTAAATTTTTTTCCAAAGTGGGAGTTTTAACTGTAGATACTAATAAATTGCCACCCTTATAACAGTACAGTTAATAAAAAAAAGAATAATAACACATGTACAAAAATAAATAATTATATGGAACTTTAGTTTTGAGCTTTAGCCTACTTGCTAAGCCCAGACCAATGGACATGCAGTATCATGATGAAATCTGTTGCATCTTATTTTTACCTGTTGCTCCTTTCAAGGCTGGCCGAATCAGCACCAGCGGGCGGCTGTCTGCACAAAAATAGCGAGGTTCAAGATTTATGTGAGAATAAAAAATTATGTTTTTCATCAGGGCTAAGCTTGCAAAGCATAAAAAATCAAAGCGTCGAAGCCCTGCCTCAACCCTCTAAAGCTAGGCTCTTAGATCACGCCAACAGGGAGAGGCCGCGCCCTGTGCCTCTGGGTATAAGGATACCGCGATTATTTTTATTACGGCGAACACAGCACCTAAAACTCTTAATAATGTATCTTTATCATAATATAGTGGAATAATTCTTACCACTCGGTATATTATTTTAAGTGTCAATTTTCAGAGACGGTGGCTAGGTTAGCGCGGGTCTAATTTGGCTATTGCCTTAGCCAATAAACAAGTGACCCAGCCTTATAGATTTAGCAACTCGCATAATA
>JACYFI010000931.1:0-11134 GCA_020975735.1 Ophiocordyceps xuefengensis
CAGAAATATAAGGAATCCAACACCACGGGAATCTGTAATTAGTTACGGATTTATGACCAACACGCGGGGTTATTTATTCCGTTATCTTCCTTTTTAGCGCAATACGCCTAGGTATAGTAGTTAATTGTGTAATTGATAGGTTCTTTATTTCTTGAGTCGGTTGTTTAAATAAAATCGTTTTTTAATTATATATTTTGATTTCATTAAGTTTTATACATGCTATATTTATTTGATACAGGGTGGAACTACATCTACAGAATATTTTAAAAAACACAAGACAATTTTAACTTAGTTCTAATGTAGGAAGGGTTACTGTCAGTTTGACGTTTAGGGTATAAAAAAGCCTCATATTGGTTTTTGCATTTATTTAACTGCGGCCTCTTTTCCTTAGAATTAGTTCCGACCCAAGTTGATGTTCCGTTCTTTGAAAATGTTTTACTTGCCTTACTATATTTTGTGCATTACATTAATTATAACCTTACCTTTTATATAATGTTTGAGGTCAATTTTATACAATATAAATTTTTCTTTAATTATTAGATCTATGAAAATAGAGTATATCTCCGTTAAAAGTAGTGCAGTATTGGATGACATAAAATTTATTATCATAAGTTGCTAATTCTATTCAAGGTCTGGGCTGATTTTGTTATTGCTTAAAGCAATAGCAAAAATTAGGACCCGCCTAGCTAGCCACCGGTCTACTAAAAAATTAACAATATAATATTATACCTAGTGGCTAGAAATTAATCCACGTATATTTATAGATAATGTTATTAGGAGGTTTAGGTGCTGTGGCTTCTGCTCTTAATAAAATAAGCGTATCCTTAACCTACAATGGCACAGGCACGCCTCCCCTGTTGGCGATGACTCAAATCGATGCTACCTTTAGTAAGGGTTAGGAGTGCTTCATTGCTTTATTTTTCTATGTCTTGCAAGACGTTTAGGTAGAAAAAGTATTTTTCGGCACATAAATCTTTGTAGCCGCTTTTTTTGTTGCAGCAGCGCCGCTGGCTTGGCTGGCTTCCCAGCCTGAAAGCAAGCAAGAATAAATCAGTTGCCAAGATTGTTTACCATGAAATGCATGTCCATTGAGTCTAGCTTAGTATAGGGTAAAGTCAAAATATCTAAATTCCAACAGATAAATTATTTTTTGGTACATGTTATTAATCTGTTTTATAAAGTCGTCCTGTTATAACGGTGCAATTATATAATTCTATATAAACTCCTACTATGGAAAAAAAAAATTAAAAGCCTTAACGTAGGCTCACCTATCAAAAATACTAATTAAGCTATTATTAACTATGTGTAATACACTTCATTATATCTCAAATTTATTTTTCCTATAGTATTGTTATAATAGTTACAATCAATGTTATCATTATGTCAAGAACATTATAAATCAAACGTTAGTTGATATTATTTAGGTCTAGATTGGTATAACGGTATACCGTTTTTATGTTATTTAACCTACAATAATAATACCTGTAGCGTTATTATCTAACATTGAGATATCTAATAAGAAGATAATAAAAAAGTCTTTATTAGTAAATTTAGTCTCATAGTTTAGAAACGTTAATATTTAGCCGGTATTGTTTGAGCGATTTTCTATAATGTAATCTTATATTCTTTCTTGAAAGTTATCTTACCTCCTTTTATTATTAATAGTTAGGTTATTTGGGTCTGCATAATAAAATAAGTGCTAGTTACTATTTATTTCTATATTCATATGAGGCTCATTATCTTTATTTAATTATCTATATTAAAATATATTCATCTACTCTACTGGGTAGTGCTATTTGGATACTTTATTTAAATTTAATTTAGAATATAAAACACAAATTTTTTGATTTGTAGGGTAATTAATAGCGTTTTGCTGTAGAAACACGCGTTTATGGGGGTTGAATAAACTGCACTTTAGGGAACCACGTGGAGTCCCCCTTGGAGGTAGGTATTGTTTTAGCTGGATTGTCCTTAGTTTAAGTCTATAATGGTTATAATTCGATAATTTTTACCCTTATCTTTCGTAAAAGTTGACCTTAGTTATACTTTTTATAATTTATTGTTATCAGGGCACCATAACTGTTCTTATGCGGTAATGTTTTAAGTACTATTTAGAACTACAATATTATTAAAGAGTTTACTTGCATTATTCTTCAAATGGTGGGCTCATGCTTCATCATACTTAATGGAGGCTTTTAGTACACATTCTAGGTCCTTAGAAGGTTCTATTATATTAGGAATTCAGCACAGAGATTTTGTATCAAGTGCGTCTTTTTGTTTCGGACAGGGGAGTGTATTATACGGATAGCGGTAACTGGGACCTAGATCTTATAGTCTACAAGAGGTATAAACTCAAATTAATGCCTTATTTTTCTTATCTGTTTTGTTAGTTCTGATGTTTATGGTTATTGTGGAGCCACCTTTAACTTTCAATGTTCTATGGGGCGTTGTTATCTTTATCAGGTATTACGAAAAGATTACCATTAATGGGATTCTTGGCTGTAAGCATCTATTGCTATTATAGACAGGCCTATTCATTTATTTGTTTAATTCGTATTCTTTTGGGTGCTGTTCATTTATATGATTCCTATAACAAATCCGTATCTGAATCTATATAAAAAGAGAAGTCTGAAATAAAAATATTCGGATTAGTTCTTTATTACCAGTTAATATTTGGTATAATATCCTAGCGTATGAAATTAGACGTTATTAACATTATTTGGTCCTAAAATATCTTTATAGTCTTAATTCTCTCACTTAATTGGTAAAATATAAAACAATTGAAGATACCTCTGAGGTATTCGTTTATTATAAAATACCCTACTAACGAGGAAATATTCTTTTCCTTGTATAGCACAAGCGGAGCACCACAAAAAATATAATACTTTTAAATACAACCAATGATAGTTAATGTAAAAAAAGACTTAATAGCAGCATACTATAACCCTAAATCTTCCCGGCTTGCCTAGTATTTTTACTACTTATTAGCCTACCTAGAATGTTCTACTTATTATAATATTAGTTTATGTCCACTATGGAGCCTTGGAACAATTGGTGAAGCAAAGCTTCTGGTGTTTCGGCTATCTTTTGTGTGGCCGTGCCTCAATTAATCGAATTTTGTTCAATAGGAGGGTAAAATTCGAAGACAGGGTGGTTTTGGAAAGGCTGGACTATTATAAAAAGATCCACAAAGTGGGGGTTATATTAATCCATTAACATGATGCACCAAAAAGGTCGTAAAATGAATCACAATATTAAATCACCTCAAGGTAATTTCCTACTACAATTCTTTAATCCTGAAAACCCATTTATCCACAATTACCTAATCCTACACATACAAGGTATCCCTCTTTCCATCTTCTAGCCACAACCCATCTACCACGTCGTCAAGTTCCCAACCAACCCTTCTATAATACCCCATGAGCCTGTAGTTATAACGACCACTAAGAACATACCTTCTTGATATAAGTTTATTTTAGCCCACATATTAGAAATTTATTAACATAATATACTTTGAATAAATTAGATAATCGGAAATGTTAATTGTATTTCACGGTTATATTAAAGAAGGAAATAATATAGGTTCAGAGTTGTGAATTAGAGGAAGGCTTGGTGGCGAAAGCTCTTAATGATGAGGAATGGCAAAATTATATGTTACACTAAGTCTGCCAACTCCTCAAATATAATACTTTTTGCTAAAACTAGAGGTGCTACTGGCCATAGTTACTCAAACAGTACAATGGGTAAGGGCTGTTTCATGGTTTTAGATATGGTGCTTTAGCGAGCCAGAGAAAAGTTATATGTAATATTTGTTTCAATAAAAAATAAATTCCAGAGATACTCTTTGAAGTTGTGAGTAGCTATTTTCAAACTCAAAGAGGAAAGATGTAATTGCGTGTAAGGATAGCTTTGTTAGGTCCGGAATAACAATTTTATATATTTGTTTAGTGCGTTTGTTTAGCCATGACTTATGGTTTTTTCTTTTTTTTTATACGTGTTGGTTGGGTTGGCTTAACAATACTAGCATGCACCCCTCTAGTAATATGGCATATCTACTGTATTTTTACCTGCCAACTATCCCTATTTTCAGAAGCTTGCGTTAGCTTCCACCTAAGCTAATCTGGTCTTAACACCCCATGCAATATCTTGGCCCCTGCGGCGTTAAACCTAGAGCTCAAGGTGGGGTAAAAATGCCAGGTAGCGCTAACAAAGCTCCCCTTCTGAGTAGTATAAACCTATTTAGTTAATGAACTAAACCGTATTAAAACTAAACCTAAAAATGGTTTATTAGAAAGGCATGAATATGCTTTAAAATTGCTTTACGTATTAAATAAAGATTACAGTATTTATATAACCCATTTTTTTTATAAATATGCCACCAATTAACACTTTTTTTAAATGAATGAAAGATTAGCTTATTTATGTTTATTGTCTGTAATAAGTATTAGTTCTTATCATATAGCTAAATAATATATCTAACCAGATTAGTTACGTTTATTCTTATAGCGTATGTTTATAAGATAAAATATAATATTAAATCATTACATTTTTCTATAGTATAAATACTATAAAGTTAATTTAGTTATTTAAAGTGCTTATATAAGAGTAGAATAAATATTACTACTTAGCCATGTTTTCTGACATTATTTACAGAAATCAAAGTCCCTTAGATCAAATTTTTGAAAAGTAAGAGGATATAATTTAAATTTACGAATTTTTTTAGGGTGGTAACTTACATTTGTCTTTTTAAACAAGATAAGGATTTTTTACTCTAATAAATTCGGGGTTTAATAATTTATTTAATCTTAGCGTAGTTGCAACTAAAACTATAATTTAAAGTTAAGTAAGTAAACACAATTGATCTATAGGTCCAAGAATCCATATACGTAAACAATAACATCAATATTAGTTACAAATCAATTAATATTGCTAGAAAATGAGACAAATTAATTTCCCTTTTCTATATACTTTATTTGATTAGATTAAATAAATAATTTTAATCGGAATGGTGTCCCTTACAGTTGTTCATCTACAGGTCATTTGCTTTAACATTAGTCCTCTTAGTTTAACAATAGTATTAGGGGCCAACAATTTTAGGTTTCCAAAACAATGTTTAAAAATTCTTGTCGCTCTTACAAGTTCCCGGCAAGGGTTGCCTTTAAGGTCTTCTACTTTATTAGTACTATTGAATTTCATCAGTTCATCTTCGCAAAGATGGTATCTCTTGGTTTAAAGTTAACGGAGCTAACATAGGAACAGGACACAGTTTAGTCTGAGTATTTTTATGGGGTTTTCTGTTTACAAATATAATGTCTTCAGTATGATTTTTTTCTATTTTGTAGTTTGATACCCATTTACTTCTTATAATAGCTTTCTCGGGTTAGCAAATGATGATTGGCCTTAATCCAAGGTAAGATATTTCGTAGTATCGACAAGTTCTTACATAAAAGACGGACTAGACTTACATTCAATTGTATTGAAACTAAAGAAAAATTATACAACTTTTTAAACACTTGTAACTTATATTTAAATACAAGATTTTATTACTTTTTATTAGTCCGCTGACCGTATTTTCTTGATTAAGGAAGAGAGCGAGTTATGGGCTAATTAGACTGTACTCCGGAATGGTCTGATTTTTATAAAAGCTTAGTTATAAAAATTTTTATTTTGTAAAACATTAATTATATTTTTTTATGTTTTTATTCCACGTGTATTCTTAAATTTATTTGAAGAATTCAATTTTTTATTTTTGGATAAGCTAGGGAATATTAAAAAGTAAAATATCTAATTATTAGCATCATGTAATTCATTTCCTTCTTTTTCTACACTATTAGTTTGTATTTTTAAGGATTTTGGCCTAAGGATTATTAATAGTATTTTAAGACTAGAAAATTATGAAATTTTTATTTAGCTTATTTTCTAAATTATGTAAAATTTTTAAGAAGTTATTTTTAAATATTTGATTTTTTATGAGAATTATTTTTGGTATACTAGGCTTTCTTATACAGATTGTCGGCTTTGATTAAACACTTTAAGGGCCTTGTATTTAGTATAGGTAACTTAATGATTTAATTTAAGTATTATTAGCCCATATTATTTTTTTAGATAATATTATTAAAGGGTAATGTTAAAAAAGGAAGGTTTAGTCGAAATTTGGGGATAAACAATTCTCCGATTAGTAGTAAGAGTCTGGTTTTATTGCCATTTATTAGTGAGAATACCCCCAAAGGATGACAAATATAATCTATATTTGAAAATTAGTTGATTTTGACTTTAAAAAAACGAACAATTTTCCGTCTCATCTCTGATAAAACCGTTTGTTTAATGGGTGGTCGTTAATGGAGGGTTTAATCCTTTATAAGGGGATTTTGAAATAATTATACTTATCATGCAGGATTTAATCAATCTAAAAGGATTGATGAAAATAAATTTATGGAAGTTTAGAGAAAAAATAAAGCGGAGAGCATACAACGTAGATTCATACCAATAAAATTATTTGAAAAATTTTGGGTGACCATACTTTTTACTGAACAAGGAAGAAGAATTATTTTTATCATATTCAGGAGTCAAGGTGACCCCTACCTCTTATAGGTATTAACTGAGTTTAAACAGTAAAATTTTTGGCCGTGAACACGAGATTGGGCTGGGCATGGGTGAATTTAGTTGTAGATAAAGAACGCTACATTATGATATGTTAAGTCTGTTAATGGGTAAAGGTAGCCTTTAAAAAAAATACAATTCTTTAGTAGAAAAGATAAAATAAAATAAAATTTAACTTTATATACTATCTTAAACTTAATTTACCTACCAAGATACACATTAAAATTAATGCTTGCTTATTGTTTTTTTCTATGCGTGTAAATATTACCACGAAAGCCAGAGGTTTCTAACTAAGTTTTCATATATGTGAGATGAGTAATCAAGTAAAGTAAAGGCAAATTATATAAACAATAAAATTTATCCTTATTAACGAATATAAAAATTTTAGAAATTAGTGGAAGGAAATAAGTGCTTGTGCATCATAGTGCTATATAGCTGTTTGCTGAGGTTTAGTTCTGCTTGGCATATTATGCAGCAGGCTACCAGCCTTCTAATTATGAGGCCGCTTATGGATAGTATAATTTGTTCATTTAGTCAGCTCCAGAGGTAAGACTCAGTTGTGTCATAAGACGAACAAAATAAGAATTTTTTATTATGTTATAGTATTTATAAATCGACATTTTTATAGATGTTATTAACCTCTCCTACAGTCAAATTCTTAAGAACTTTATAGTGTGTAATGAACATTCATTCATACAAGAAAGTTTGTTATGAATGAAAATTGTACATCAAAAAAAGAATTGTTAGAGTTTGTGATGGCTCTTTGATTGAATGCTGTTCAGATGCTTGAATCAACATCTGATCGTTAAGTCTGAATTTCTAACCTTAAGTACCTACAATACTTAAAGTTATAATTAAAAGTGGGTGTAAGGTGGAGATAAAGCATATAAATTTGGCCCGGTCCTTAAAGAAGAAGGATAATCCTTCCATAATAGAATCAAGGGGTACGAGTTCCTGCTTTAAGAGGCGATAAAAATATTTCGGGAATAGGTGTAGTTTAAGGTGATAGACCTTGAACTAGCCAACACTTTCCGATACTCGAATCCTGATAAAGGTTGCATGACCACATGGGTCTGAAAAAAACCCCAATGCAATTATACGCGTGAGGAATTTTGGGCAAGGCCAAACGGTCTGAACTGGGCATCTGGAGAATGGCAAGTCCTATTTTGATGCCCAGGGGTTCCTAAAAGATGGATTCTATAGGGATCGTATAATTAAAATGATGAAGCTTGTTTATATTTATTGATAATGACAAGTATGATATTGTGGTCTTGAACTAATTTACGTGCCAGCCAGTCGCGTAAATAGTAAGAGACGAGTAAAATATTTCATCTTTAATTGGTTATAAAGGGTACCTAGCTGGTCAGAGATAGCTTATATTAATGTTAGTTTATCTTTATCTAGAGTTTTTATATGAGAGGGGGAGTAGACCTTAGGAGGTGAAGGAAATGAATTCTTTATCAAACCAAAGGGGCATCTGGAAAGGCCCGAAGGCAACCCCTTTTAGGTAAAAAACTGACGTGACGGGCGAGGGACAAGAGAACAAAACAGTTAGACTCTCATGTAGGTTTTGCGAAGTTATGATGAATTGCCAGAGATTTAGACGACAATCTAAATAATTTAGTTCGTCATTAAACGAATAATATGATATTCTTTGTCTTAAGAAAGAAAGTGTAAGACATCCACCTCAAAGTAATGTGGGCAACCCAGTGAACTGACAACATAACCGTTTTCTGAACAACAGGTAGTGAAACGTATGTTGTTTAATTCGATAATCCTTCGAAAACCTTACGCCATTTGTAAATAATATACAGGAGTTAGCACGCTGTTTTCAGGTTAATTTTGTTGAAACTATGTGGTTTCCAATGGTTAATTAACAGAAATCCTCGCTTGCTATTTTTTTGGGGATGCGTGGCTAATATAACAAAAAAATTTTTTAGAGTAAAGAGTTCGCTACTACGATAAGGCAATTAGAGTCCGTGGCTTATATGGGATAGAAAAAGGGGAAAAAAGACCAAAGTTCATACAGGCCTTATATCCGTGTGTTGGCTAAGACGTGCCCATATTCCTGGCTTACTTGAGCTAGGGCTCGAAGGTAGCGGGGCTAAACTATCAAATCCGGGGGTCACTTTAAAAGACATCGGTACCAAACCCAATATACGAAAAGTATTTCAGGTGCTGAAGTAATAACGTTAGCGGTATGGTAAAAAGTCAGAAGATGATCGAAAAGAAATAGGTTTATTCTCGGATCTAAGTCAATTAAGTTTAAATGTTCTCGCTAGCCATAAAACAAAAACTTCGTAAAGTGTAAATGAGCAAGAGCAGACGGTAGGTTATAGTATAATTTAGTATTAAGTGTTCCTTTAAAATTGGGTTTCGAAAGGAAAGTAATGCAAATCAAAGGCCCCTTTCTAAAAAACATATTCCCTAGTAAATATAAATCAGCCGTTATTAATTCAACTTATTGCGCGTAAGATACTAGTTTAGCGAAATATTAACCTAAAAACCAACCCCCTGGTTTATAAAACAGGTTTTGTGACACGAGGGAGATCTTTTTCCAATTTAATTTGAGGAAAAATATCAAGACTAGTTATCTAACCATACTGTTAGGCTAGATTAAGTATAGTTACAACAAGAGGATTTTAAGAATACTTAAGTAGATTTCAACATATTTAAAGGAAGGGGTTCTATAGTTTAAGCATGGTGAAAGATTAGTCTTCCACAATATGCTAATAACATTACAAATTCAAATATCGACTTTTTAGTTATCCAATCATCGATAACCATTCCTTTTATCATTAGTAAAAAATATCGGACTACCTTTTATTTTAGAAAGCCGTTGTTTTTAATCAAGAAATAAACCAAAACATTTCAACAATGAAAGGAATTTGCAGAAAAACTTGTATCAATTAAAGCTTCTATGAATAAGGTTTATCTGATGAATTTAAGTAAAGCTTACCCGAATATAATTGAAGTATCTAAGACCCCTTAGGTCAACTATAGCATACAGACTCCACCAATGGATTCCTTGGGGGTTTAACACGGTCGACAGGGTTTGTTTTTATCGGTTAAAATTAAGCATTTCTCCTAGCGTCCAATCAAGGATTTTGGAGTCAATTAATAATTCGAATTAACTTCAAAATAATAGGGATAAGCGCTTAATTAGCGTCGTTATTTACTTGCTCATTTACGAGGTCGTGGTATGTTTACGTGAGGGAATGGTCCCAAAAATTGTGTAATTTTTGTAAGAAAAGTCTCAGTATTATAAGATACTAATTGTTACCCAATTTTTAATATCAAAGGCATAGTAGGGCTGTAAAATTATCAGGATTACTGATTGACTGTTAAAGCAGCTGAAATAGCTTAAGTTTAAGGACATTTATGCTCCTTCAAGGTTTTAGATAGGAACTTGAAAATGAATAAAAAGCTCTGGCATGCAATCGTAAAATATTAATAAAGGTAGTGCTAAATAAAATAAATTAGAATATATATCATGAAAATTTGATAAGCCATTAGCAACAAAAGGGATGCAAAAGTGAATTTAGCTAATTCCTCGAAATAATAGGATTTAAAAAATTTTAAGGGAATTGTTAGTCTGAAAAACTTCGACACATGATTAAGTATACTAGTAAATCGTGAATCACCATGACACGCTGAATGACCCTCGGATTGGTATAACCACTCGGTCACATGCTGGAAGAAGAGGCTTATTGCAAAAGTTTGCCTTTTTTAGTAAATTAGTAAAAAACATGTGGTTTGTGTAGATAATGGATTCTAATGAACAGCACCAGAGACTGTCTATTATTTGGGATCTTTCTATGCCGGTTCTGAATTAGATGGTTAAGTCGGAATCGGTTCGTGTCAGTGGGAAGTGTCAACGGGATTAATCTGAACATAAAAAGTATGGAATTAATATTTTCTCTATAAAGGAGGGGATTCCCTTTATCGGTAGAAGGGTTGAGTCTGTAACGGTCGATAGTCTGCACTTTTAAAGAGTTCGAAATCTACATTGTCTCCTACCACTGTGCTAGTGATTACAAGTTAGTACCTTAACTGGTAAAGAGGAGTTATCCTGTCACGATAATTGTTATCGGTTCGACTCCGATCTAATTGCAATAATAATAAAATAATATTGAAGAGGAGCATCTTTGTCCAGATAATTCTTTTAAAAGTTCCAAATAAGTTTTTCAGAGGTTCTTGTATTGACCTCCTATTCCTGAATTCTTTGTTTTAAGGTACTTAAAATTTTAAGACTTTAGGAGGGTCCAACTGACAAACCTCAAAGCACATCGGCCTGGCGAAAGTGCGGAAACCGGCTTTATTTTTTAATATATATAATCTAAAAGAATGAGCCCTTAGGTAAGCTGGCGCACAGTTCCTATTTTATATAGCCCTTTTGGAGGCGAGCAGGGTAATAGGATAAAGGATTTCGCTATTTCATTGCAAGGAATCTGCACAAGCTGGTGTTTGGGGGGTAGGGAAATAAGGGGAAAAGAACAAACAAACAATAAATGTAATGAAACTTTTAATATGA
>JACYFI010000933.1:0-11128 GCA_020975735.1 Ophiocordyceps xuefengensis
GTTGTTTTAAGTCATAAATTGATTATTTTTCGTATAACTGTTATAATTAATAAAAGATCCCATAGCATCTCTATGTCCTTTAATAGGATTAGTTTGCATCTATTTTCTCTTTATTTATTATTATTTAAGGAATTAACCCTGTAATAGTGTTTCCTTAATTATTGTATATAATAGGGGGCCGGTTAGCTATTTATTTTATTTATCTGAAGTTAATTAATTATAAAACAAGTGGATTATCAGAAGCAAATAATGTGAAAATTGTATCCCTTAGCATATTTTTTCTAACGAATATTATTAAATTATCTGCTTATCAACCAATATGCCTACTATATGGCGGAGAATTAATTAGGTTAATAGCAAAAAAAACACCTAATGTTATTTAACTTACAACAAGTAAATATAGAGATATTATAGCTAAGAAGAAGTTAGGTTGCCACTCATATGAAAAAAATTCTAAGACCCAAGAACAGCAATGGTATGTTTGGAATTAGCTATGAATAATTTGAAGATGGTAGATAGACGAAACAAGTCGCATGGGTTCTGACAGTAGGACATCATATATCTATATTACTTCTATATATATGATTTGTTTATTGGCTAGTAATAATCTTACATTATTAGCGATGGTAGGTGCCCAATAATAATTACGATAAAAACAAGATGACAGATTAAGCCAAATAAAAATATTATATAAGTCTATTTTTTAGCAAGCGCAATGCTATGATTGAATCTTCTCTTCTGTTCTCTGCTTTAAAGATATAATTATGTTTAGCTTGTTTTAGCATGTTAAGCAAAGTTAATATCTATCTATTTCATACAGGCAACTAAATGACAAGTATAAGATAGGTTTTTGGGTGCGTAGGTCTTCTAACAGTTAAAAGATTATCTTTAGGTTGTATACAATTTTTTCATGCCTTCTGTACGTTTTTTAAAGAAACTTTCCCTTGTTGTAATCTATATTCTAAAATTGCTTAAATAACACCTTTAATTAAAAAACAAGGGCCTCAGCTGAATAAGAAATTCTACGCAAATGGCCCTTTTCAAGTTAGGCGAGCTCTGGTTTCTGGATTTAAAATTCTAAACCCCATCCCCTGGCGATCTCAAATAGGGGCGGACTGGTTTGCATGTTTATGATACTTCAACGAATATGCCCTGTTATATAAATTATAGCTTGCGTCCTTTTTTTGCAATTTCTAGGAAAAAAAATAGGGGATACAGCGCGTTGATACAACAGATAAATTGCTGCATCAATGTAGTTATTTTTACCAACCAACAATAACTAAATATCATTTCTTTATACGCCTTGCGGTGAGTATAGCAAGTAAGGCTGTCGTGATTTTAGACCTATGTCCTCTTTTCCTGGTGTAATATTTATAACTGAAGCCCTGCTTTATTATTTTATTGAATGGCTAGCAAATAAAAGAGAGTACGCTAATAATTATTAAAAATAAATAGAGAAAATTAGTTTCAATGGTAGAACGTTTGCTTACAACCAGATGTATAAAAGTTTCAAACCTCTATTTCCAATTTTTTGAATATAAGTTTCAAAGAAGACTGTTTATATTGTGAATTTTAATAACTCCTGTGAAATCAAATGCGTTCTTTTTCTTACAGGTCGGGTGGGGTGGTACGCTTCTGGTTCGCTGCTAACGGCTCTACTAACTCTTTCCTCTTGAGGAAAACTGTTCGCTTAATAGCTGTAAGAATTATAAGCAAAAAACCAAATAAAAGAAAAATACGATCTGGCCTTCTAGGGAGTTTTTATCCATATCCTTGAAATCAAGAATTATAGATATAGGTCGGTTGTAGCTTAGCTACCCAAAGGTAATAAAAAGATCCATCGTGAAAACATACACCGTAA
Source organism: Ophiocordyceps xuefengensis (assembly GCA_020975735.1). NCBI lineage: Eukaryota > Fungi > Ascomycota > Sordariomycetes > Hypocreales > Ophiocordycipitaceae > Ophiocordyceps > Ophiocordyceps xuefengensis. The sequence goes on from JACYFI010000933.1 coordinate 1,862, forward strand.
AGAATAGTCGGGGTGAATAAGTAGTAATTATTAGGCATCCACAAGAATCTAAAATATTATATATTGAAGAATTCCTTAACTAAATCGGTAAAAGTTATTTCTTCGATAGAATATCATCAGCGTTCGATAGCCTGAAGGGAATGCCGCCTATTTCTTTTGGATCGCTGCATAAGCATCCTGGACCTGTTCCTAAGGGATATTTTGAATATGGTTTATAGTGTGGCGTGGGCTAATCGATACCTTGTTGCTGCTTGATTTGTTATCTTGCTGGTGGGGAAGCTAGGAACTAACAGGATGCCAAGCCAAGGGATTAGGAATTAGAAGTAGGTAAAAGAAGAAATATTAGAGGGAGGGGGGCACTCCAACCAAAGCAGGAAATTTAAGTTAATAACAGAAAGTTAAGAAGGCTTATACAGGGTACAGCCTTTTAATATGTACGATTAAAAGAAATTGACCGATGGTTAAGGTGTGTAGAGTTTGAATTTTATTAGGTTGTTCTAACCCCAACTTCCGGTTCGAAACGGAATATTTTGCTGCTGTAAATGGCTGTTTATATGGGCAGTTGGCTTTAGTAACCTCACCCTTACCAAGACTCAATTTTCTAGACCCCCTTAGCAATCCTGTCGCTGTGTAGCAGAAAAAAACATAAAAGAAGTTGTGTCTTAAATTGTAAAATAGGACTGCGTCAACTTCAAATTTCTGTTGGGTACAAGATCAAGTACTTTGAGTTAATAATGACCAGTAATGAATTATATACACTTATAACTTAATTGTATAACCGTTATAAACTAATTAAAAATGTTTGCTCGACCCTATTCTCTAAAGAGATGGGGGTGGCTACGCATACCCCTTTGTAGGCCTGGCCACATTTAGCCACCCTGTAGGGTACAAAGCAAGGGATCAGGATTAGAAAAATTATGTCAAGGAGACTGTGAAGCCAGGGGTTGTATAGAATCCGTCTAGGGCCTGCTGGGTAACCTATGACAAAATTAAGAGGGCATAGAGTGCTTGGTGCTTATTTTCCTGATACTGCTGAATAGTAAGGGAGGAGCTGATACATTAGTTACTTGTTTCACCTTACACCCGTTTTTATCGGCAGTAAACATCATAATTTTTTCCTGTATCGAAGGAGATCAGCCACGCCACTGCAAATCTCGAAAGATCGGGGGGGGTGCAGGCCAAGGAGGGAACACCGTACGAGCTTCCGAGTATACACCAATGCAGCTGCACAAAAGGAATAATTATTTGTTCATGAAAATTTTTCATAGTGACTAACGCTACTCCTTGCTTTATTTTCTTACCGGTCCACATACCCCGATTATATCGACTTCGGGTGCTTTGCGCCTTGAGTAGGGTGTACTAAGTAAAACTAATGTAAATGTATTTTTTGTGCTGCAAGCGCAGTATTATTCAATATCTTAGTATTTGAAGGATTATTATATTTCACAATTGTTGAAAATTAGGGTAGAGGATTGATTTCATATTAATAGACTAAAATTTACTTGAAGATTTTAGTTAATTTTATAGTATAGTGTTATATGGCCTAACACTAATACGATGTCTAAGATCCACACGGGTTATGGCTGATGGTTAAAGCGCCTGTCCTTGGGAGAAAGTTTTTTCTTGTTCGCATTCACAGTAACCCGAAATATCATAACCTTACTTAGAACAGTAGAAATACAGTGTAAAACCAACAGATATAGAATGTAATTAACTTTAAATTAATTAAGTATATAAAGATCAATTATGGAATTTAGCATGTATCCGAGGAGACATATATTATAATCCTTAGGCAATAAAACTCCATATTATTTAACCCTTGGTAAAGGGATGATTTGAACCTGGGTTAATAAAACCTTCTTTCTATTCCTTAAGTTCTTATATTTGAAACGTTATTAAGAATTTATAAACTTATTATTTACTATAAAAATAATTATGAAAATTGGCTTTGCTGGGCGTCCCAGCCCATGCACAAATTTTTTCCAGATCCTTAGGAATAAGGGAGCTGCTATCTCTACTGGATTGTTTTGCTGTATTGTTTTTATAAAGTCGCATAAGCTAAACTGTGGGGCAAATGCCAGAATACTTTGGGGTACTTCCTTATAGCTTACATAAGCTGCTCAAGAGAAATCTATCTTAACGAGTGAGGATTGGAAATTATCTTAGTAGTTCCAGGAAAATAATCAAAAAGGAGATTCTATGAAATAACCGTGATGAGAAATCAGAGTAGGCCTATAAAGATAGACTGTACAAAAACTGTTTAATAATATTGGGACCTTCCTCAAAGGCTCAAATATTGATTACATCGAGTGATAGGGGGAAAAGTCAACCATGAGGGACTAAACGAAAATATTAGTTTTATAGCAGTTCGTAAAAAAGATCGTACCTTTTTGCAAAATGGGTCACCCAAGTTAGACGTAATCGGAGCATATGTGTTAGTTAATACCGGGCGTTAAAATAACGAAAAGGTGGATCTTAAAAGTTTAGCCCGAACGCACGGGTGAATTTACCATAGGTCATGATTATAAAGTCCGAAGGGGGGTGAATGTAGGCATACTTGCTCCGAAGAACTGTGGTATGTGTAGTGAAGACAAAACTGACTGTGAATAGCTGGGTAAAGAATAAAGATCGACTAAGCAACTTTTAAAATACGCAAGTACGTAGAAATTACCTATCTGCATACACACCCATCAAAATTACGGGAAAACCCTAATAGCAATCTAGACCAAGCTAATATGGTAACAATTTGTGCACAGGGTTGCTGAACTCCGTGGGAAAAAGGTTAAAACTTAGAATTGATATACGTAAGGTTATAATGGGCGACCGCCAGCCAATAAAGCACCTATAAGGTGTGCAGTTCATCCGACTAAATGTTGGTGGTTTATAATTATAATGGCCTACCTTACGCTGCCAGAGGCTAAAGGCTCATAATTATAGGCCTAAAGATACTAGTACAAGGGCCTTATTCGATAGGAATAACAGGAATAATAAAATACGAAATAAGCTCATAGGTTTCTTATGTATTTACGTTTTTAAGGAGTATAAATAGAAATAAAATATAAGAATCTGCCTTAGCATTGCTTATTTAACTATCTCTGACAACTGGATAAAGAGGATTATGTACAATGAGAAGACGGTAACTTTTGGGTTACACCAATTTATTATTAGCCATAATAGGCTTTAAATAAAAGCTAAAGATTAGTTTATTTCAATGTATACAGAATTATATCAGACCAAGCTCTCATGAAAAAAGATATTACACTACCGTGTAGATCACCCGTAATCTACTAATAAAAAAATAGTTACTTGGATAAAATTCCAAATATTAAATGATGGGGCTCGCCCTATCCCTCCCCGGATAGAAAATAAAGGAGATATATATTCCTGGATTAATAAATATTAATAATAAAAAAGACTTACTATCCCCCGGAAGGGGGTTATGGGTAGCTTATAAATTTTAAACTAATTAGCATTTTAATAATATTATAGTGTAAAGCATTTAACTTTAGTAAAAACACCTCTTCACGGTCGCACAGTTCGGCTTCTTTTAAAAATGTGGATATATAACTTTACTTTTATGATATAAAATATATTGCTTGATTAAAAGAACAATTTAGAATAAATAAGGGAGAACAATACTCATCTCAGACCATTTTAAAACGCACTGATATAACGTCCTAGAAAAGCGCAAATTTCCTTTTCTAAGTAATAAACAACGAAGAAACTTTAAGTTTTTTTAGAAAAGGACGTATACTAATGAAGGAAGCTAAAATCAATTATCTAATTGCAAACAACAGGGGAGAATATTACACCACAAGTAATTAGAGATAAAATATACTACCTCAAGCGACAAATAGTTAAAACTTTCCAGATAAACACGCGCAAAGTTAGTAAATCATCTATAAGCCTTTTATAGGTGTGTAAAGGTCGAGTTATTAATAATGATCTAGAATAAAGGACTGTTTTGATTAAAGTTTAAACAGCAGCAGGCCAAACACCATAGGGATGTTACTAGTGACCGAGGCAGTTGCCTTGGAGCTTTGAAAAAGTGGAAGATTTAATAAAAAATATTTTCCGATACAAAGCAGAGTAGTGATTTTTTATTTGCTAAACGAATATTACAAGAATATATATAAGGATATCTTTATTTTTGTTTAGGGAGAAGTGACTTCAGCTTTACAGAGCCTTTGGACTATTGTATATCATGTTCTAAATGCAATTAAGGAAATTTCGATAAAAACGAAGTAGGACTTTTTTACTGGAAACCTAATAATAGTAGGCAATTTAATTAAAATATACATAAGCAGGGTTACTAATTTAACTCAGACAGCGTTGTGTGAAACGTTATAATTTTGTACAATTTGGGGATTCATTGAAGGATTATTTCTGTGAGTAGTGTAGTAACTCCGGATGGCAAAGATATATTCTTGAAATTATCATACCTAGATGATAGGTTTTATTACAGGCCTTTCTGTAGAACGTGAACCTTCTGCAGAAAACCATCAAACATTGTGCGGGAACGTCCTATAAGAATCATACACCAAGTAAGAGTAGTAAGTACCCTCCTTAGGCCTTGGCAGGTATGACGTCGGGGGTTAAAAGGTAAAATCATGTTGATACTACAATGGATTTATCGCAAGCAAGCACCTTTTAAGTTGTCCGGACTCGATCGACTAAATGTTTGGTTGCTTATAATTATATTATCATATTAAATTAAGCTTTAACATCATAGTAGGCTCATTCGGTTAAGAATGCAATGCAATAAAGTAATTATAAATCCTTCTCATCCAAGATAAATTTCATCGTTTAAAGACAATTTTATACCGTATTACAAAAAACCAAAACATTCTGGTAGAAATATATTTAACAATCAGACATCTACAATATACTATAAAATAAGTTATAGTAAATGAACATTTTTGTGCTGGTGCGAAGCCAAGCTCAGGCAAGGGAAATTTCAATATTATTAGATACCAAAATAAAGATACTGGTATCATAAATGAACTGAAATAACGTCAATGTGAACTTTATGTATGGTAGTGGTATTAAATTATAGCAAAAAAAGAGTTTAGGGGTGGTTAATTTATAGGTGAAAGTGGCGCTTCCGCTCTAACAAAGAAATCCTAGATCTAATCAATGCTCTTTATTAAAACTAATGGCATAGCTAATTTTTACTTTCAAATTATAGAGGTATTGTAAGCCAGAAAAACTTACTTTAACAGGAAGAATCAGCATTATTTGGTATAGTTAACCTCGAATATAATATTTTTAAAAAAAGGCTTTAATGTCTCTTATTATGAGGAGCTGCGCGCCAACAATAGTGAGAAAACATAAGTTAAGTTTTAAATTACAATCTACTTTCGGAGAGTATGAAAATGAATATCATCATCAGTACATTGTTCAGTAAAGAGTTAGGTCAAGGAACGTTAAAATAAGATTTATCTTACTACCAGCTAAACATAAGACAAACAATCCTTTATCCGCAGAAGGCTTAGCAAATATTACAGTAAAACTGCAGAGCGCGAAGGTTACAATAGTTTGCACTTTTTAAATTTATTGAGACTCTAAACGAAACCATTTAATGTCTTCTAACTTTACTAAAGCTTGGTGAACTATTTAGGTTTTAAGAGACAAGCTGGAAGAATAGAGGGGAGGTAATAGTAAGAAACTCTATCGTAATTTTCAAGACTTAGAGTTTAAACCATCTCATAAATTATTTTAAATTTAATAATTTGTATTAAATTCGGTGGCTTAGAATTAGCCGTAATCAACCCGGTTGTCAAATGGATAGTTCACAAAATATTATATGAATATGTAGGGATAAATACTGTTTATAAAGAGATTCCGTGTTTGTCAAAAGGGAAACACCCTCAGAACAAGTGCTTAAGGCTTCCTAAATTATATTAAATGAATTTAAGTAAGGTTTTTATTGAAGCGACAAGGCAGAAGGCTTAAGTAAGCAAGCCATAATTTTATGCCTCTAACGGAGTCGCTTGTTAAGCTACTAGAAGCATCGAAATTAACGGAGTCAACAATATACCGAAACCTTGTACGTAACGTTTCAGAAGAAGATTTACTTCATAGACCAAATTACAACAAGATGGGGCGGAATTGTGTTCGAGACACAGTTGACTCACGGTCATAGTTCTGGAAATAAAAGGTTTTTTGTTAATAGTCTAATTAAAACCCATTTAAAAATGGAAAAAAGTTCTATTTAATAACAGTTTAACAACTAGTATTTAATGCTCAAATTTATACTCAATTAAATACCTAAACAGATATATAATAGTAATTTGGTGCTAGACAGTTATAGTATTACAATTTATGAATATTATTAATGTTCTTTATATTTAGTATTATATATCAACAGTATAATAGATTGATGCCAACAGTTCTAGCCTATAATTTTTAATAGAATTTGGTTTCTATTAACAAATCTTAATCAGACTTTGGCTTGTGTGTAGCCTGTCAGCCTAAAAATGTTTAGTATTTTTTAAATAGGCTCAGTTTAAAGTATCGTTTAAATGTAATTTGACAATACAATATGCCTAGTTTAAGATGTATAGAATGATACCTTAAAGTTAGTAATAAGGGCGTTGGGGTTAGCAGAACGTTGATGTAATATAATGGATTTATTTTTTAAAAAATAATTATAATTAAAAATTTAAACTCAAGTGAGATGGTGACATGATTACTATAAGAAAATTTTGCCGCCTTAACTTATGGATATAATTAGTAACGAGCGCTATAAAGTTATATTATCTAAAGATTTTAAACCGATGAGAAAAATCTTTCTTACTAAAGGAAACATTTTTAGTATAAGAAATGTGGCTGGAAAATTAGGTAAATTATTTGATATCTATGAACAAAATATACTTTTATCTACAGTAAAAAACAATGGCACAAAAGACCGTACCCTAGAAATCTAAAAAAAGTAAGCTAGTTAGCGATACCGTAAGGGCTAATGGGAGCTAACCAATTCATGAATTTGGGAGATTAGGGCCCCGACATTGTGAATTAAGAACAAACTCCGGGGACACCCTAAAGCTCCTAAAATACCCTAAACTTATGCACGAAAGTCCTTGAGCGCGATCAGCCAAATCACTTGGATTGTTGGTAACAATTAGGAAAGATTCTAGTATAGGAATGGGTTATCGCTGGGACTGAATCGAGTAGTACGTGAAAATACTGCTGTCAAAGAGCAACGACGTAGATGGTTTTTTTCAATTATTTATAAATATTGGTAGCAGGTGTCGTTCTGCCCCCAGGGTAACTTTGGAATTTGAATATATGTAGTAATTTAACGGAAAATCCGAAAATATTACTTTAACATAGAAATACTGTCCCAATGTTAGGTTTATACTAGTTTTAATTAATCATAAAGACCATTACATAAATACAACAAATGCTTGATCCTAATTATAATCGGGTCTAGTCTTTTTCTTTGTTTATAAAAAAAAGCCAGAAGGGATCTTCGAATATCTATCAGTTACAAAATTCAAACTTAAAATTAGTAATAAGCGTAAGAGCTTTGTTTCAAATTTCTGCTAACAATTAAAAGGATACAAAATTCTTTTAACAGAATAAGGTATTATTTAGCACGTAGGGCAAGAGTAGCTTAGCCGTAGTGAATGGCGCAGTAGTTTATGAAGCCTTCCTTCTATTAACCGACTCTTGAGATTATTGTCTAAAGCATTTTTCCAGAAGCTTTATCCTTTAATAGCCAGGGAAGTGTGTAGATTTCAGGTTCGTTTAAACAAGTGTAAAAAGTTAATCGATTTAATAAGCAGCATCTACACAGGAAAGGGATTAGCTAAATTGTCAATGTAGAAAGTTCTATGAATTTTTCGGTACCCTATCGCCCTAAAGCAATTGCGACTTTATTTCCCTAAATAGAAGCGGGTTGAAAGACCTGATAAAAAGCAGATTTTGGCCTATATACAATCCCTTACGGAGAGCTAGGTTTATGTAGAAGCCGAAGGATGTTTTTTTGTAAATATATTAGAAAAGAAAACAATAAAATATTAGGTGAAGGAGAGTAAAACCCTATGTTTAAATTCACACAGGGGTACAAGAAATATGTGCTCTATTACCAAAGCTTACAAAAGGTTTAAAGTCAGGATTAAAAGTTTATAAACAACTCCAACCAGTAAAAGTTCCTTAGATATTTATGTTTACAAGTCTGCAGATATAACAAAATTGTTATTACCTTTTTCGATACTTATCACTTTACAGGGAGCAAAAGAAAAAATGACTTTATTGAAGGCTCCCACGCTAAAAAATAGTGAATTCATGCAATTCTAAAAGTTCATCTTAATAAGGATGGTTAGAGCAATAATTCGTTTCCATTAAATCCCGAAATGGCATTCTAACCCTAGTAATTTTTAATATTCAAATTTAGGTAACCACATAGCCTAAATCTTCAAAGGACTAAAATTTGTGTGCGCGAAGGCGAACTCGGCATATTGACTAACCTAACTTCGGATAAGGAGGCTTCAATTCCTATATAATGTCAAAAAGTCAAAAAGGGGAGTAGCATAATAATGATGTATACGACTGTGTAATTAAAAGAACCACTTTGCTGAAAGATAAAAAATCCTAAACATGTTATAAGTTGAAATCTGGGACCCGGGTGCGGCTTTGGTAACCAGAGATTAATTAAATATACTAGTTATTTTGAGGTCGACGGAACCCCGGTTAAAAGCGGCCTTACGGCGGGTCCTCAGGTTCCGGAATGCCTTGCCCGTTCAAAGCGGTCTTGCATGAATGGTGTGAACTATACAACAGCCTGCTCTATGATTGACGTTTCAGTGAAATTGGAATGCTTGTGCCAGATACGACGTTTACCTCTAGCTAGCGAGAGACCCTTCGCTTCTACTGTTCACTAAATTTTTAGAGTACTTTGAGAATTTATATAGAACTATAAGGTTAACCTCGGACTAATGTGCACAATGAGAATCCCTTTATTTCTTTCATAATAATGAAAAAATTGAGGTTTAGGAGTTTATAAAGAAGTAAGGTTTAATCTGGCTTTACTGGGTCCTCTTGGCTTCGTGCGTTTATCGCCAACTTATTCTATGAAAAAAAAAACCAAAAATTATTATAAGGAGACAGATATAATTTTATAATGAGTAAATCAAACTAATCAACTTATTACTATTTTTAATAGTAAGGTGAGCCTTTGGTAAAGAACCTATCGGCTAGGAAGACAGTTTATCGTTCGGGGCAAGACCCTGGTAAAGAGTAGATAGGGGTTGTCTAATAATT
>JACYFI010000934.1:0-12452 GCA_020975735.1 Ophiocordyceps xuefengensis
ACTCATTTACTTAAATTTGAGAAAATGTTTTACTTATTGTTGTTACACTACTCCCATACCATAAGGACCTCATTCATTCTATACTACCTTTATCTAATACTTTAGTTGTTTGGACCTCCTATAATCTAAAAACTGTAGATTAACTATAATTTATATAGAGAAAAATTCTGTAAGAAACGTTGGTTTAAAAACCCAAATATATATAGCCCTAAAACCGAGACAGATACATTTTGGAATTTGATATAGTCACTAGAGTATAAAACTTTCAGGATAAGAATAGGCTAAAGCTGAAAATTAATCTGTGAATATTAAAAGGATAATTTTTAAATAAAGAGGGTACAGCAAACTCCTGTTCATTATAATATTTCATGCATAGGAGGGGGTGAATAAATATACTATTATCTGTTAAAAGACATCAGACCCCTAAACCAATAAATAATATCTTTAGTTAAGTAACCCAAATATTATTGAAAAAAAAGAGACTAAGATAACTAGAGGGTAAACTAAGAATAATGTTCGCCTTCATGTCAGTGTTTTTATAAAATTTCGGTCCATTAGGACGTCTAGCTAAAAAAGTTAAATAATAACTCTTAACCCGAATATAAGTGAGTAATACGCACCTATTACTGGCGTATAAAACGACGTTTATACTAACTAAAAGAATATTGACCCATAAGTCAGATATATTTATAAATCTTTTCTATAGAAATCCTGTTCAATAAGGGGAAAAAGCCCGCCTAGACCTAACGACTAGCCATTCAATTATAACTTGTAAAGTTTAAGTGTAAGTAATCAAACATTCTAATTCCCACCATTCTTTCCTTAAGTTCTTAATTATTACAACTACAGCGTGTGTTACAGCACCTGCACCAAAGGCAATAACAATCTTTGTAAGAAAGCGCTATTTATTAAAATTGTGGATTTGGCAATTATTAAAGAAGATAAACCTAATGCTATAACCATCCAGAACCTAATTGGACCCAATAGTCTCGAATTAAGCGAATTTTATTTTTTTTTATATCTGTGAATTAATCCTACAGAGAGCTAAACCAGTAGTTATGGCTCCTAATCATAAACATAAACTTCATACATACTACTGTATTCAAATTAAAGAGATGAACGATTAATAAAATATCACCCCGGGCCGTTATTACCCATTGTGGCAGCGTTGTATTTAACCGGAAACTGGCGTTAGGAGTCCTTCCATTCGCCCATGGTAAATCAAAATATGGATGACTACCTGTGAACTTTAAGCCCATTGCTCCGGATTTAACAAAACCCATAGTAACCCATATATGTTATTAACATATTTTCGTTAGTTATAAAGAGAGCTATTCAGGAAATTAGATTATAATTAACTCCTAAAATCATAATGGTTACAAGCAAAGATTGTAAAAAACAATCTCCAACTCTAATTAGTTAATAATGCACCTAAAGAACTTTGATTTTACGACTCGCCAATTTCTTAGTAAATCAAAAAACTAACTACAAGGTATGAGAAAACCCCACACCTTATCAGCCTAACAACCTGCAACGGTAATTTATTCCATCGTACTAGTATACATATCCATAAAAGTAAACATGCTTAAATTGCCTAAAAGAATTCTTGATTATGCTTGTTAATTCGAAGTTATGCCAGACAATTGAGTTTAGTTGGGGTGTTTTGAGAACTAACCAATGGTTATTTATCTTATAAAAAACTCTTAACCTATATCATACCACGGAATTTTTAATATCTTGTCTAAATTAATTTATACCTTCAAACCGTAAGATGAGCAGAATATCATGTAAATTTTGGAATTTTACATCAATTCAAGATAATCATAAAGTTTTATACTATAATAGGGTTTTTTAAAAAATGGGAACATATTATAATTTGGTAAATATCAGAAAGTCACACGTATTTGTTAACTAATTGCCAAATTACACTCCGTACTTTGTATATAATTTCCTGATCTCTAAATTATTCAACGTATTTTCTCCATTAAATCTAGATCTCTACTATGGGGTATGAGATATTCTAAACATCTAAGTGTAACTCGATAAAACCCTAAGTATACTGTTGGTGAACGGGATAACCGAAAACATCAAGTTTCCCTCTTGCTACTTAAACAATCCGAAATTCCATCTGGGCTAAAATTACATACAAAATTCTATACAGGTTCTTTCACAGGAGTATTCCCCTGCAAACTCTGTTTAACGTGTCAAGATAAACCTAATTCATTTATTGTTTTATTTTACTAGTTGATTTAAAACCTCGACAGTAAGATAGCTTTATTTATTTTACTTATTTTACCGCTGTTTAAAAAATAAATAAATCCCGTCGCTTTTGAGTTAAATAACCGGATATTTTTCTAAATAATGATTAGTTTAATTTTAAATGCTTCAAATTGAATCTATTAAATAGTTAACTATCACTTCGGTTTAGAGCCTATATATATAACCGACATTCCCTAAGTATTTGTGTTAATAAATTATAATTAAGTTAAGACTTTTGGGTATGTAGACCAATTGAATTTTCAATTGAACACTCAAGCGCTAATTTACATTTTTATTTACTATCACTATATACTAAAATGAACCGTCACTAATAGATATACCAGTTCACCTTCTAGGGTTTACAACTTTAGAATTTATAGGGTATGGAATATTTTTTTTACAATTCGAAGTTGTTTAGATGGGACTTGACATTAGGAGTTTTCAATCTTGTTGTAGTTGAAATACTCGAGTTTTAAAATCCTGTTCTTTTCGAAACCCCTTATAGAGTACCACTAATATCGAATATATCCTGGCTAAATCGATAACGCCGGTCTAATCTTTGCCTCTTTTACAGCAGATACTAGTTTAGTATTGTTGATTAGATCCGCCGGATTGCTCCAGTTGTGTTCACTCATCTTAAGGCTTGTTACCCGTACCTGAAGTTAATTACTTCAGCCACTATTAGTTTTATTCAATTTATAGCTTGGTACCTTAAAGCTTAAGGATACTCCCCGTAGTTTGAAGTTTATCCCATGAATCACCTTTCCTCCCTGAGGGTTGTCCTCGCAGATCAAGGCTTATAGTAATCCTATAGAAGTAAGATTATGAACTAAAGAACATTATTCATAATAAGGTATCTACATAAGAAACTGTTAACACTATAAATTGAAAAATTTTCATACCATGATTAAATGATTCACTATGTAATCGTCTAAATAAGGTATATAGGTACTTGATTTTTATTTATTTCCTCTTCAAAAAATCCAATAATAGCAATTTTTGTTGTTGAAATTTACAATAGAACAACTGAATCAACGAGACCACCTTAGAGCACCATACTTTTTCTTACAAATAAGCCGGAAAACTATACACCCACTAGTGGTTAACACAATTTACAACTTAAATACATTCTAATATTCTATAGCAAATAGCTTTCGCCTCTTAGGTCTTAATAAAAAGCACTAGAACTGCTAAGCAATAAGCAGAATTCTGCTCCGGGCAACTACTATAATCGTAGATGGCGACTACGTTTGTCCTTATAACATATCGTCCTAAGGTTATAGAAACTTATCCAATATAGGAATGTTACTAGAATTAATAGCATAATTTCTATAGGAGAATAGCTCTAATATTTATATTTTTTTCTACTTAAATGCTATCCTAAGTTCTGATTAAGAAAAAGTACGTAAGGTTAAACTCCATGTTTTTATTTTATATATTATCAAATTACTCTTATATTATACGCTAAAACATATATATATTTATTTTTAGTTCATTAAATGAATAGGGGCATTTGTTCAGATTGAACTAAATCCCTTTAAGGCCCGTAGCATCATGTTTTACCTTTCAAACTAAACCCCTTCTTTAGTATGAGCATGCACAGGGCTTGGGCTTGTAGACTCTGTACCCTTAAACCCCCCCCCCGGCCCCGGGATTAAGAAAATAAATATACCATGAACCCAGGCCCAAGAAAAAATAACCAAAGTGACAGTTATAATAGTAAGCATTATGTTTAGTCAATGATCAAAAATTTTGGTCTATATTTATCATGATTCTATACTATAGGATAGAACTGTGTAATTAGTCCAGAATAGTTTTCTGAAACCGACTGGACCATAAAATAACTCCTGCTCTGTAATAAAAATGAAACTTGATTTAGTTTGGAACCAGGCATGCATCACAATTTATATCCACTTGAAAGGGCAAGCAGAAAAGAAAGTAGGACAATCGTCCCTAATTTAAACAAATCCAATATGTGTTAAACTCGCAGTACCTATAATCTCTGTTATCTACTTTCTAACATTCTCGTTAATTCTCCTTTGTTCTTAAATTCAGATCTTGGGTACGATATATGAATCAATTCCTATACAATTCTTCATGTAGCAATTATTAAAATCAGGAATACCTGGTAACCTTCAAAATATCATTGGCTGACCCTTCTGCTAAACTCTCATTAGAGGGATATTTGATTCTCATCAATAAATAATAATTAATTTCAAAGATGGAAGGTATAGATAATATAACTTCGCAGGGTGTTATAGTTAACAATATCAACTCACGATTAAAGTCAAATTAATTCATGTAGTTTTCCTACATTAATTGGACTATATTTATACCTTTAAATAAGGGTTTTCACGTGTAGTCTTCTAGGATGTACATTTACTGCTGGATTGACCATTGTACATTCCATCGATTTGTTCACTATTAAGTACCTTTAAGTTTTAGAAGTTTCCCAGCAATAGTGAAATTTTATTATATGTATTTGTAAGCTAGATTTGAAACCTGGAAATATATTCTTCTTTGAAGATTTCCCCTGAGTTTTATATGCTCTTATTAAATCAGGACTTCAACCTTATTCTAAAAATTTACCAGCTCTTCTAGCTGAAATCAAAACACCTATCAAAATTTACAATCTCAGATGAACACTTTTCTTATATGTATATCGTTACCTCTTCTACTGCCTCCATTTTTTTTACTTAGTTCTTCGAATGATTCTACCAAAGCTTTCTTTGCTTCATGAAACTGCAATAGTGAATTCATATTCTGTGATTTTCCAAATAAAAAGGGATATTATCTTTACTTTTTTCTTAAACTCAATTAATGTTTTTAGTTTTCTTCTGAGGCGGTACGCCGAAGTAAAGCCTGATTTTTCCTTTACACATATTCCTTTTTAAGACTTTACTAATCTTCGCTTTTAGACTTGTTCCGGAGGCTTTTGGATCCAGGGAACTTCCAGCATACCTTATAGGTATGTAATTTCAGAATTAATTTTAATCAAAGTAATGCCTTTGTTCCTCTGAAAGCATGAAGTCAGAAATTTCACAGTATTCTATTATGTAACAGAAAATTAGAATACCCATATTTTAATAATCTCATTTGAAATTATTAAACTATCTCTAGTTTTTAAATTAACCTAAAGTAAAGATATTGTTTGAAATCTTCTAGATAGGTCCCTTTAGAACTGACCCCTCACATAAATGTTATCATTTTTTTAAATTTATTAGTTGACATATTATCCCTGTTTTATTTTTATGCTATTTTAAGATATCCTTTTCTAGCGTCAAAACATCAGATACAACTTTACGGGGGGCTTTGGGTGCTATTTTATTTACAGGTTTTAACTTGAACGAAGACTACTAAATACGTATAAAACTATCGAGCAAATTTACATTGTGTCACAAATTCTTACACAGCTTTTGAATAAGGCACTTTTCTACCATGGTTATAATTACTTGTGTATTAGGTTGCATTCGCTCAGCATAGTCTTTTTTTTTAAAGAATAGAGGTATCATCCTACACTATAAGTGATTAAACACTAAATAAATCATGATGTTATCACGTA
Source organism: Ophiocordyceps xuefengensis (assembly GCA_020975735.1). Taxonomy (NCBI): domain Eukaryota; kingdom Fungi; phylum Ascomycota; class Sordariomycetes; order Hypocreales; family Ophiocordycipitaceae; genus Ophiocordyceps; species Ophiocordyceps xuefengensis. The sequence goes on from JACYFI010000934.1 coordinate 5,822, forward strand.
ACTTGCAACTAAACCTTTACGCTATTTGTGGAGAGCGCATCTTTGGAAATATAAACCTAAAGGGCGCTCGGCGCGTCTAGTAATATAAATGTATTTAACTAAATTTTCCATAGTTTTGGTAACAACTATAGAATTTTTAATAATAGAATTGTTTTTTAGTAAAAACATACCTACCCACCTCCCTTATACTACTAGTCATGCCGTAAAAACGTTTCACTTATACACCCCCAAAACCAAAAATTAAACGCTACGTATAGTAAATAATAATGACATCATTAAGCGAATAACGCAGTTCTTCTGAGAAAAGCAAACCTAATTATTTGGTAAGAGATGTTGGTTTTTTAATGAAGGGGTTTCTAAGCCAACACCTATTATAACCCCAAATACTAACCTCCTATTCCTGTCCTGCTCCTAATCCCCATGTTGCCAAACCCTGCACTATTATTTTTGAAGATTGTAACACGAAATCCCTTTCTTAATATTTCAACTCTCTAAAAATGAAGTCTCTATACCTTACTTTGCCCCGAAAAAAGTCTTATTTTTATTTCATGACGCGGACTGGTGACGGAATCGTTAGTGCAGTACCCCTCAGCCCTATTAAATTGGAATTTAGAATTTTTTCTGGACGTAAAAAATAAATGTGGCATGTGAGGCATGTATTTATTTGTGTGCAAAGAAAAAGCATTAGCTTTCTTAATTCTCGTATAAGATATTTCAAATTTATTTGATTTATAAACAATAATTAAAAAGAATCGTCTACTAGGTCTATTTTAATGCATTCTTTTCCTGATATCAAATCAAATCTACTGGCAAGTAAATAATCCTATGTAAAATATAAGTACTATTAATTAACACCCATATATCCCTTTTCATAGCGATATAACCAAACAAGGATAAATACCAGAATTCTAAATCTAATAAAAGAACTATACAAACCCAAAAATAAAGAATTTTCCACCCAAAATTTGATTCTATTTGACCTTAAGAACTGACTGGAAATCCCACCATCGAATATAGAGTATTTCTCTTGGTAAGGGTTATGTGGGCTAATATAAAATTAAGAGCTAAAATATTTGTTATATATTGACACAAACTGAATATAAAATAAATGTCATTACTTACTCATTTAACATTAAAAAAGTAATTTGTGTTTGCCAATATGGTAACCCTGCTTTAGCCATTCTTTATTAAATTAAATAAGAATAATTAGGTATTTTGTAAGTTATAAGGATATAACAAAAGTCTATAAGACTTGATATTAACTAATGATTGTTTATTTTAAAACTTAAATTTTCTGTGCGTGGACCGGTGGTCAGCCCGAATTGTTTTATTTAATAAATGCCGGAGGCTAACTTACCTGCTTATTAGTAAGCTACCTTTTACACTACATATTATAAATAAAGTATTAAATTTAATAGTCCGGTTAGCTGAAAATCCACTCTTTTTCACTATACTTAAAATTAGTAACCACAGCACCTAATAACACTAGTTAAATATACATTAAAAGATACAGAAATATTAAACCTTTTATCTATAGCTGCATTTAATACCATTTGTTTTACCAAAGAATCCCTATTCAAGGCGTACACCTACAAATGAAAATAATAGTAACTATAGCTAACTCGAAAAAGCTAAAACGATTGAATATACAAATACCTTTAATTGATTTACTAATTGTATAGGAGAATTTTAGTTTTAACAGTTAAATTATTCATGGTTCTTTTTATTTTCACTAGTGATAGCATATATAAGAGAAACCTATTGCTTGCTGTTATGAAAAATGCATTTTTAAAATTACGAATTGTATATGTTTAAAAATAAAATATAAATGCTTGAGTTGGGCCCAATGATAGAATTTTACCCTAAAGTCTAATATATAAAACCTTACATTTGCCTATTGGTACTATAAGCAAACTATCTTTTTATGTCTAAATGGAGTTAAACCTACCTAGCTGTCCTATCATTAAGGAGAATAAAGAAGCTCATAAAATAATATGAAAGTTCAACTTCTTTTACCATTCGATCTATGAAACCCTACCACGATAATAACTTAAGTCTCAAAATATAAAATAAATTAATAACAAAATTTTAGCCATTTAGAAGGCTACTATGTTGTAACTATTAGTTAGCTATAGCATAAAAACGTCATAATAGATGTCGGTTAGATTTATCGTCAAATTAAAAAATAACAACTTTTCTTATAATTCTGATTACTCTTCAGAAGTAGTTATTTTAGGAATATCTAACCTTTATTCATTCCTAGGTCTATTTTGACGTAATCTGTATCGAAAACCTGTAGTTAAAGATTTTTTTTGTGTTGGTACATATTTTGTGCTACTTTTCAAAGCTCAATCTCAAAAATCCTTAATTTTAACAGAACCAAGAACAGATATTTATTGTGGAAAAAACGTAAAATCTTTTCATACAATTTATTTTAGAATGATGACATCTAAACCTCGTAAATCTTTATCAATAAGGTTTGACTCACCCAAAGAAAATCTACTAAACTTTTTTCAATAGTAAATTCATCTCTAAATATTGTTGAGTTAGTTACAAAAAGTTAATCTTACGACACTTCCTGTTTTTATTGTATTTTTAGATTCTCTAGTAATAATTTGTAAAAACAAAACCATCCACCACCTTTGTAAAACCAGCTACCCATTGAGGGGTCCAATTTGAAAATCTAATTGGGGATATGGTCTGCTAAAGCAACAGTATTCAGGAAAAGCCTCAAAGATGTTAAAAGCAGTTAATCCTCTTATTTAAAGAGACTCTATATATATAAATTTATTTTTTTTGCAAACTTTAGCTCTTAAATGTTCCCCCCTCGTGCATCTATTAAACCGACCTACATTTTTCAAATAAATAAATATAATCAGAATATTTCTGAGTTTTTAGGAGGAAATTTTATCAAAATGACGGTATTACCCTTAGTTATAATTGGATCTAGAGAGAAACCTATTGTAAAATCCAACAACCCTTTTCCTCTTTTCTTACTATTCTTCCCTGCTCCCAAATAGGCTTTAATAGTGTTTAACATATCTAGGTTCTAGAAATGAAAGACTAAAAATTTTAGAAACTTTAACCTCGAATTGTCAACCCTATAAGGTTTTTTGGGTGATTTTACGAATTCAAAACAAGATAGCTATCCTTCCTGCATCAGAGAATCCTGATATAATCAGGGGGTCTAAAGGTAGTTTGCTATTTGTTCTAAGTTTAGCACAACATGTAGAAAAAAGTTGGAGTCTTTGAATAAAGATTTGGTTAAGAAGGAATTTAAACTGATAAACTTCTTTGAAACTCCCCAGTAGAGTATTCGTTGAAACGCGTGTAACAATTAATAACCCCCATCAACACTACCATTTTTACTCGTTTTGCTCTTTTAACAATAATACCTCTTGGTCCGAGTATTATGACTTAGATCCGGTGAATTGCCCATTTCGTTATTTATCATCCTTTGGCTATTACTATAACCTGGAGTAATTATTAAGCCATCTCAATATCTTTATTCATATATGGCTTAGTACCAGACAACTTTAGGCGTTTCCGCAAAATTTGATAATCTACTCCCCAAACGTGTAGGTGATAACGGGATTTCCCAAGTCCTTTTTAAGGAGGATCAAAAAATGAACTGTGTGGCACTTAACTTTATAAGTTAAGAATATCCCCTAGTTAGTAATATACTAAAGAAGACTAATAATAGTAAAAGGTTTATATCATAAATCTGTTAATAGCTTATAGTCACTTTATACTAGTTATAATATAAAATTATAAGACTAGTTACTTCCTTGAATTGGTCATTAATAACCCCTGTCCCTATAAATGAAACCTGGAAAAGTAAATTCTATTACCAATCACCCCCCTTTCCGAACCGGTACGTGATTGTGTTCACCTCATGCGGCTCATCCGTTGGGCTTTGATTTTTTTTTTTTTCTTGTGAGATGTTTTATGGCTATGATGTTTCTGTCGCACTCTATACATAGTGGTTTTGTCCTTGCGGATTCTTTTCGAGCCATAATTTTTTTTTATCTACTTCGTTTAGCTTTTAGGATTATGGTCCTTCATCGATACGACGTGTGCATCCCCTCTGTAGATCGTAGGTCCACATAAGATAACAAGTAAATACGCCTTTCCACAGAAGCTTTGGATATTACTTTTCGGGCATTGATTTTAAAATAATACATCAATTTCCCTTTATTTGAAAAAGACGCAGGTTTAATTCACTATACTATTTTACCGCGAACCATGCTTATTTGCCCTTCAAATCTTTACCATAATTTAGCAATATATTTTTTAGGCTATGAGTCCCAGCCTTGGAATTGGCTGTAGAGTCTTGCACAGGATTCCTTTCAGTTATAGTGTTTACTTTGTAATAAGGTGCTCTTAAAAATTATGTTAGCGAAACGGTAGTATTGTTTTATACCCCTATAGACTGAATTGTAAGTGTTGGAAATTATAGCATCTTTTAGATCGTGCAATTCAGATAAGTTTTGGGGTATGGTCTACCTTTTTTTAAGAAAAAGCACATTGCTTTATCAAATTTTTTTTACCTTGTCTATAGGAGCTAGAGTCTCCATATTTTTTATAATTTCTGCTCAAAAAATTTGGTCTTTCTTAGATAAATCTCATGATTACTTGTTTTTGACACAACGGTAGGAAAAATTTTCGTGTCAGATTGTTACGTTAATGGTTATTTTGGGTTTTAGCTCCGGGAAAGCTTAACCCGTTAACTCGTCCTTCAAGAACAACCTTAATTCTTTGTGAAAATAAAATATACACAGTCTTCTTTGATCCTCTAAACATCTATGTTCCAGTTCCATCTGCATATCTAATGTATCCATCTTCTTAAAATTTAGGGTCGTAATATCTAGCCTAGACGGAGTTAGTCGAAAGCTATAATGTATAAATTAATTTTTCCCCTCAGATTTTTCTGGCTCTTTCCTTTTTACGCGGAACAATCGATCTCATAGCGACTGGGTTAATAGGTAGCTTTGATTCCCCACGGCGAAATCTCTTTAGTTCACCGATAAAAACGTCGAATTTTTTCAAAAGATAATTTGCCTAAGATGGGGCTTTACTTAATTGTATCCTTGAGTGTTGTTTCCTGCCTACGGGAGGTGGAGAGTAAGTTATGAAATTTCCATGAAACCCGCCTTTCATATCGGTGTTACCGAATTAAACTCCAAAAATCTTCGGTCTTTAATCTTTCCCGTTCAACGTACATCCACCGAGTTTATGTTATGATCTAATTCGTCGAAAACATTTAGTATGACTCCTTTCCTTCTTAATAATCGTTTGGGCCTTAACCGGAATTTTCTGTCTAACCATTTAAGCGGTGTTGGCAGCTTCTGATTAGGCTAGAACCCCATGACTTGCTTCGTTGCAAGTTGGTTTTCATAAGAAGTTTAATAGTCAATTCTTATACATTCCTGGTACTAGTTTTGTCCTCTAGAGGGGTCCTATGTCAATGGTTCGTTTACCTCCGTTAGCTTTTGTGGTATATATTTCTTTTTCCGGGGTGGATTGGAAACACATCTTTCATAGCTATTGATAAATATTCATGATAACCTTTTCCTGACCAATCCTTCCACGTAGTAGGTATATACCCCGCGAATCATGTTGCCCTGCTTACTTTTGAATTATTGTATAAGCTGCGTAATATAAATTCTTTTATCATATAATAATCCTGTATATTTTATCTTTCAAACCAAAAAATTACTTTTTAGTTTTTATCAAAGCTTCATAAAGCCTCTCTGTTAGAGTTACCAAAAGCCGTCAGTTGAAAACTGTACTGAATTCCAGCGAATAGTGGGTGTAGTACACCAGACGCTAATCCATGGAGGGTACCTTCCCTATAGTAATGGTGCCATGACCTCCTCTGTTAATTCCAATTGGTCCTTTTTAGGACTGTAGGTAATCCCAATGTTTCCAATTTTATTTTTCTTAATCCGGCTAGAGTTCCCCCACTAGTTGAACGTTATAGTGTACTATTGTACCCTGGGTTTTGTGTTGATCCATGTAACGATTTTCATATCCAAATCATTAACACATGCACCATACCCTATTTTCCTGACTAGATATGAACCCCTTTAGGAATACATGGTAAATAGTGGGTTTCCAGGCCAGTTAAGCTTTACCTCATAGACGGCTCGGCCTCGAGTGGGTTCCACAAGAACTTATCGATTTTGACTCTTCCCCAACCTTTTTGACGGAGACGTAGGTTTTAAATTGTCGGGTGTCCTTTTCCCCTTGTATGCTAACTCTGTGCCCGGAGTTATGGTATGGATATAACTAAGTCGTTAGAGCCTCATTAATATAATTAGCACAAGGCCGCAACTAATAAAGGCAAAGAACTTAAGTTCCACCCAATAAAGTATATTAAACCCCTGTTATTAATATTTCTGAATTCAATATATGTACTTTAATTATATATGTAATCCCATAAACTTTGAATTCAAATAGCCTAAAAATAAGAAACTAATCATTAGTAAGAACAATAATATTGATACCTGTTTTAACAAATAATAATATTAAAGGGCTATTCTATTTATTTTAGATGTTGTCCACAATTATTAATTAATTTTTTTGTATGTTATAATAAAGAAATAAGTAAAATAACACAGTTGTTTAG
>JACYFI010000904.1:0-11911 GCA_020975735.1 Ophiocordyceps xuefengensis
TTAATTTCGAATTAAAGGAACCATAAAAGTATGAAGCTTTTCCTACATAATTGGCTATAATTACACCTTTAATAAGTTTTCACGCTGTAGTCCTCACGGAATATTTTATTCATTCCTGCTGTTGTCCATGTTACCCATCCCATTAAGATTTTCACTATTTTAAGAGTACCTAAAGGCTTTTTAGGGAAGTTTCCGGATATAGTCAGGGAAATTTCTATTTCATAGGTACATGTAAGCTAGATTTTGACTCTAGAAAATTTATATCTTCTCTTTAAAGATATCCCATGGTTTTTAATATCTTAAACATAGACCTTCCACATAATATCTAAAAATTTCACCACTATTTCTAGCTTGGAACAAAAACTAACCTATCAATTTACATCTCTTTTCAGATGAACACTTTCTCTATTTATGTATTTTCGCCTTACCCTCTTACTGCACTCATTTTTGTACTTAGTTTATTCAGAATGAATTCTCCTAAAGCTTTTTTGTCTCATTTAACCTTAAATAGCTGATTCAATTATGAGTTTTTCCAAATTACAGGGTTTAGTTATCCCTTTTTACTTGTCTTAAAACCATTAATATGTTTTGCTCTTCCTGAGGCTGTTTACGACCGAATAAAGGCTGATTTTAACCTTACGATATAATTCTTCTTAAAGATTTCTAATTCTTCGCTTTAGTCTTGCTTCGGAGGTGATTATTGATCAAAGGGGGTAACTTCCCAGTACTTTAGTTATGTTATATTCGGATTTAATGTTTATTCAAAGTAATGGTTGTTCCTCTGAAGCAAATACAGAATTCAACGTAATTCTAATATTGTTATCAGAAAATTAACCACCTATTAAATTAATGCTCTTTTGAAATTATATACTAGTTTCTGTTTTTAAATAACTAAAATTAAAATCTATTTTTGAATGATCTTTTTAATAGGTCTTTAGACTGACCTCATTCAAAATCAAATCATTTGTTAATTTATTAGTTACATATATAATCCTTGATTTATTTTTATTCCTTTTTAAGATATCCTTTCTACGTCAGAAAGCATCCTAGATTACACGTTTTACGAGGTGCGGGTTATTTTTTAAACTGGGTTATTAACTACCGAAAGTACTTATAAATACGTATAAATACTCCGGAGAATTGCATTTGGTGTCATAATTCTTCAAGCATGTTTATAGGCCCTTTTTCCCATGTGTTTTACAATAACTTGTGTGATATAGAGCGAATCCCGTATTTTTTATTAATAGAAAAGAGTATTTCATCCCTACACTCTATATAAGATTTAACACAAATAACATATCATGATGTATATTAACCACTAAACCTTTTCCATTTTGTGGAGTAGCGGTATCCTTGGGAAATCATAAACATCCAAAAGCGCTATAGGGCCGCCTAAGTATATAATTGGTATTTTATAAATTTTCGATAGTTTGGGTAAAATACTCAATAGATTTTCTTCTTAACTTAGAATTTGTTTTTTTAAGTTAAACATACCTCCCCTCCTCCCTTTATGACACGATTAGCGTTATAATCAGTTTACTAATAACCCAAACAAAAATTAAGACACGTATAGGGTAATATAATGTGAACATCATTAAATCGAAATAAGCATTTGCTTCTGGAGAAAGCAAAACCTCTAATAATTGAGTCAAGAGGAATAATTGGTTTTTCAAATGAACGGTTTCAGCTTCACCATTATTAAACGACGACCCAAACATACTACTCCTATTCCTCCTCTCCCGCTCCTAATACACCCCTGTATGCCAACACTGCACCTATTTTCTTGTAAGGATTTGAACACGAAAATGCGTTATTTATATAAATTCTCCTAACATTGAAGCTCTTATACCTACTTTGCCCCCTAAAAAGTCTTATTTTATGTATGAAAGCGGAACTGAGTAGAGAAGTTGCATTGGCCAGCCTATGAAAATGGAGTTTTAGCATTTTCTTTTCCTGAGGCGTAGAAAATATAAATTGGCCTTTAGCGATGGCTTGTTATTGTATTTGTGAGAAGGAAAAGCTATTTAGTTCTGCCTTATTCTCGTATAAGATATTTCAAATTTATTGTGATTTAAACATTAATTTAAAAGAATTGGTCTAATTTCTTATTTTTTAATGCATTTTACCTAATTCAAATTACAAAAATCCTCGCAAGTAATAATGCTTAAAAATATAGGTAACTTATTTAATTTAAACCTATATCCCATTTCATTGCCACAAAGAGACCGAAAGGAATAAATTACCAGAATTCCTAAATCCTAATAGAGGATTATACTAAAGCAGAAAATAAGAATTTTACCCATATTGAGTTCTAATTTGCAACCTAAAAATGACTTTGAAATCCCAACACTCGAATATAGGCAGTATCTTCTCTTGGTAAGAGTTAGGTGGGGGTCTCGCGTAATATAAAATCAAGAGCTAAAAATTTAAATAGATTGTTAAATCTTGACACCAAGAATAAAAAAGTAAAAGTCTTACTACTCATTTATCCATTAAAAAGGAAATGTCCAATTATGGGTACCCTCTTACCGCGCCATTTACTTAATTAATAAAATAAAAAAAAGGATTTATGTAATGTATACAGGACATATAACAAAGAAACTAGGACTTGATACTAGCTTTACTATTATTATTTTAAAGACTAAAATTTTGTGCGAATTTACCGGGTGGTCCCCAGCAAGAATTTGTTTTTATTATCATAATAGCCGGACCTGAACATTCCTCTTATAAGTAACAGCACCTTTTTAATACTAATTTCTTAAAAAAGTATTAATTTTTACTAGTTCCGGTAAGCTCAAAAACATTTTTCTTTTAGTATACTAAAGAGTACCAGCGACCTATAACACCTTAAGTTAAATATACGCGAATTAAAGATAAGAAGTATTAACCCTTTATCTACTAGCTTGCACTTAAACCATTGTTACTAAAGAACTCCTAAATTAAAGGCAGGTACCACCTAACCAAATGAAAAATAGTAATAGCTTAGACTAAGGCTTAAACAGGGAATTAATATAAAATTAACCTTTTAATTGATTTACCTAATTGCTTATAGGAGGAATCTTAATTTCTATCCATTATTCTTCAATGTTTCCTGTCAATTTTCACTAGTATAGCAAATATAAAGAAAACCAGTTGCTACTAGTTCGAAAAAAAAATGAATTTTAAATATTACTAATTGATATTGTTGTTAAATTAAAATTTAAATGCTTGATTGGCGACTCAATCTAAAGAATACCTAAAGCTATTACATATCAAAACTCCTCATGCTGTAGTGTACTATAAGCAATACTTTTTATTCTAAATGAGTAAATCCTACATACTTCCTATTATTTAAGAGAAAAAGAGACGTTATTATAACATGGGAAAGTTTCAAACCTCATTTTCCATTTCCTATGAGACCTGACCTGTATAGATAAACTAAATTGCAACAATAATAAATTAAGAAATTTTAGCTATAAAAGCTACAAATGGTTGTAACTATAGTTAGCTTATAGCATCATTAACGTCCATATGATTGTCGGTTAAATTTATCGCCAAGTTAAAGAAATAACAACTATTATATAATAATATTATCCCAAGAGGTAGTTTATTTTAGATAGTAGCCTTTAATTCACTCTGTTCTTATTTTAACAATCTGTGAAAACCTTGGTTAGTTAAATGAACTTTTTTGGTTTTTGTACCATTTTTGCTACTTTAAGCGGGAAATCCTTCTAAATGCCTTAGGATATAAACCAAGACCGGTATTTATTGAAAAAAGGTAAAATTTTTTCATAATTATCTTATTGTGAAATGATTTGAGCATCTAAAATCAGGTTATAATCTTTATACGAATAACAGTTTGACCCCACATACAAAAGAATCTACTAATACTGTTTTCATATAATTAATGCCTAATAATGTTGAGTTACTACTAAAAACGTTAATACTAACGACCTTCCTGTTTTATGTAATTTTAAGATTCTTTGTACCAATTTAAAAACACCACACCACTTGTAAAACCGCTACCATTAGGGCTAAATTTAACACTTAGGGTGGTATAACTGGTTCCTTGCTAAGCAACAGTAATTCAGGGAAAAGCCTCCAAGAGTTAAAGGGAGTTAATCTTATTTTAAAGGAAAGCTCCCTAATATTAATTATTATTTTTATGAAAGCCTTCAGCTCTTAAATGTTTCCCCCCTCCTTGCATATAAACGACCTACTTTTATTACAATAATAAAGATAATCAGGAATAATTTGCGAGTTTTTAGAGGATATTTAATCAAAATGAGGTATTAGCTTTTGTTATGATGTTAATGCAAAAAAGAACCTATTGTAAAATCAACCAACACCAATTTTTTCTCACTATTCCTTCACGTCCAATAAATAGGGCTTTAAATAGTTTTTAAAAATCTAGGTTCTCTAGCATGAAGTTAATTGAGTAAATTAACCTCAATTGCAACACTAACTAGGTTTTTTGAGGTGATTGTACGATTTAAAACAAGAAAGCATTCCTTCTGCTATAGGAGAATCCTGATATAAATTCAGCGGGTTTACAGGTAGTTTCTATTTGTTCTATTAGCACACAGTAGAATAAGTTCGTCGTTTGAATACATTTTGGTAAAAGGATATTAACTTTCGGATCCAACTTCTTTCGAAGCCAGTAAGAGTTTTAATACCTTAATAACCGGTAAATTAATACCCACATCAACACCATTTGTACCGTTGCCTTTTACCAACTAAATACAGCGCTTGGTTCCGAATGTATTACTGACTTCAGAAATCCCCGCGATTGCCCAATTTCGTTTTTACTCACTTCTGAGGCTTAATTACTTACCAGAGCTAAGATTATTTTTCTAGCCACTCCATATATTTTTCAATTATATGGCTTGAGTAACAGAACACTTTAGGGGTTTTCCCGGAAATTTGATAATTTACCTTCCCAATCGTTTTTGGTTCGATTAAGGAATTTGTGTCCGAAAGTCCTTTTTTGTAGGAGATCACAAAGATGAATGGTGTGCACTTACCTTTAATATAAAATCCCTCTAGTAAATATAACCTAAATAGTATTTTATAGTGTAGGTTATTATACATAAATCAGTCTAGCTTATACACTTATACTGAGTTATAATTATTAAAGTTATTTCTAAGAAATAGTACTTCGAATTGGCCATATAATAAACCTGTCCCTTAATAAAGACTGGAAAAAAAGTAACTCTATTACCGAATCACCTCCCCTTTCCCGCATACCTACGTTGACTGCGGTTTCCCCCTCATACGGGCTACTCCAGTAATGTGGCTCTTAGCATTTGTTTTTTTAATTCGTTGTGTAGATGTTCTATGACCTAATGATGTTCATGGTGGCACTTTCAACATGTATGTGGGATTTCTTACGATTCTTTCCGAAGCATAATGTTTATTCCTAACTTCGTTAGCTCTGAGATTAAGGTCAATTCATCATACGAGACGGATGCATTCCACTTTCTGTAAGTCGAGTTCCACGAAGAAACAAAGTTTAATACCTTTCCAAGAAAGCCTTTTGGGGATCATAACTTCGGGCATTGACATTTTTTAAAATATAATATCATCACTTTTACTATTGAATACGCGTAGTTTAATTCCTGTACTTGTTTTACGAACATGCTTCTTTCGGCCCTTTAAAGTTCTTTACGATAAAGTGCAACATTTTAAGCTTGGTTCCGCTTTGAACATTTGGCTGCTGAAGATCTGCACAAGAATTGCTTTCAGGTAGTAATTAGGGTGTTCTTTTGCTGATAGTGCTTAAATTATCTGCGGAAAGAAAGTATTGTATATAAACGCTTATAGACCTGAATTGGTTATAGTAAAATTTATAGCTCTGTAGATTTCTTGCATCTCCGATAAACTTTTCGGCGTCGGTCTACCTTTTTATTATTAAGAAAACGCCATTGGATTAAACTCATTTCTTTGGTCGCCTTGTCATACGGGGGGCAGAATTCTCATAGTGTTTTATATATTTCTGCCTCACAAAACTTATTTCTTCTTCTGACTAAGTCTCATGATTACATTTTTGGACTCCCAACCGATAAGGAATTCAGCCGGTGTTACTGTGTTAGCCGTTGGTTATTTTGCGTTTTAGGCTTCTCGGAAAGCTTCTCACCCTAACCTGGTTCCTTCAATAACACCTTAATCTTTCGACCATAAGCAATGTACACAGTCTTCTTTGATGCTCTAACTCCATATGTTCCAGTCATCTGCATACCTATAGTATTTCCATCTTCTTAAGTTTAGGGTCGGAATATCTAAGCTTAGTCGGGATTAGGGATAAAACTTTATCGTAAGTTTAATTTCTTCCCCTTCACATTTTGGTGGGCTCCTTCCTTTTTTTACGGGACAAAATTCGATTTATAGATTGGGTTAAAATAGTAGCTTTTGATTCCCACGTAGGAAGACTTCTTTTTAGTTCACCCGATAAAAACGCGAGTTTTCGAAAAAGATATTTTGCTAATATGGGGCTATTATTGAACCCTAGGTTGTTCCTCTTCATGGAGTGGAGAGTAAGTATGAATTCCATGTAACCCGCTTTTTAACACTTCAGCGAATAAATCCAAACATCTGGAGTCCTATTAATTACTTTCCGTTCCAAAGACTATCACATCCAGTTTGGTTTATGAGCTATGTTTCGTCAAAAAAATCTTAAGTCATGTCTCTTCTATAAAATAATTTTGGCCATACAGAATTTCTGTCCTAGCATTTTTAATGCGGTGTGTGCATGCTTCTGTTAGAAGTTCTGAAACCCATTGACCGCTTTCGATTGAAAGGTTGGTTTCATAATCAGCATTCTTAATACTCATTCTTTATCATTCCTTCTAATCTAGTTTGTTCTTAGGAGGGGCTATAGTCAATGGTCTTACCTCCGTTAGCTTTTGGTATATTAATATCTCTTCTTCCCGTGGGAATTGGAAGTGTACCATCTTTCCAACTTATTTGCATTAATTCACTATTAAACTTCTTTTTGACAATCCTTCAACCGAGTAGGGTATTAGACGGCCGGAGTCATGGTTGCCTGGCTTACTTTTGACAATTTTTGCATTAAAGGCTACGTAATAGTAATTCTTTATCATAATATAACTGTTAATTTATCTTTCACAAACCAAAAAAACTTTGTTATTTCTACAAAGTTCATTGAAATCTCTAGCTAGTTTACCAAAACCGTTAGTTGAAACCTTTCTGGAACTCCAGGCGAAGATTGGTGTATCTACCAGAACCTAAAATCCTGGAGTCCTTCCCCATAGATGGTATCTAATGAACTCCTCTGTTACCATTGCGTCTTTTAGGACTGTAGGGTCTTATCCCGTAGTTCAATTATTTATTTTTCTATATCCGGCCTTAAGTCCCCACTCTTTACGTTTATATGTACTTATTAATCCCGGTTTGCTGTTTGATCATTGTTACGTGTCTTATATCAAATTCAACACAATCACATATCCTATTTTCGACTTAGTATACCCTCTTGGAGAGGATACCTGGGGATAAATAGGGGTCAGCAGTTTTTGTAGGCTTTTCTTCATAAGACGGCTCGGCTTCGATGGGTCCACTAGACTTATACTAGAATTCTTTTATCCTTCCCCTACCTTTTACAAGAATGATCTAAAGTTAAATGTCGAGGCTTTTTCCCCCTTCATCTACTCTGTTGCCGGATTGTGTATAGGGATGAATAACTAGAGGTGTAATAGAACTTCATAAATAATTGACAACGCGCCAACTAAAAACCAAGAACTTATACCACCAATAAAAGTATATTTAAACCCCCTGTGAGCTTGGACTAGGTTTTTCTGAATTTCTATATATGTAATTAATATATATAATCCCTAACTTTGGCAATTTCCCAATAGCTAAACAATGTAGAAAAATACTAAATCATTAGTAGAGATCAAAAATATTGAGTGCTGCTATTTACCAAATAAATATATTTAAAGGGTATTCATTATTTTTAGATGTTGGTCCTCATTTTTTTATTAATTATTTTTTGTATTAAAATGAAACAAATCTTAAAAATAACCAAGTTTTTAGAAGATGCAATAAGTCAGCTACTGGCAAATCCTATTCAGCGGTTAAAAAAACTAGTTTAAAGTTGCAAATATTCTAAATATCCCTTATTTTAAAAATATAAATATATGAACAATAGTTTTGTAGTAATGGTTTGTAAGAATAATAAACCCCCCATGGTATACCCCTAAGCACTTTAGGTAAATTTCAGGTTAAAGAGGATCAATCGTCTTTAACGATACAATAAACTAAATAATTATAGCTATTCTTCATCGTAAATAAAATAGAATATGACGTCTTAGATAACGAGCGTAGAAAGGGCAAAAGAATAGATAATATTCATTATCATATGTTTCAAAAAAAAATAGGTCAACCTTAAGATTGAAAACCTGAATAAATAATTCAGGATAAGTTAAACAGCTAGAAAATTGTAGGAGATGGCTGCTGTAAAGCGTACAGGAACCACATTCAATTAGAAGTTAAAGCTATTTTATTTCCATATTAGATCAATTAAATGAATAAATACTATATATTTATTGGTATGTATCTTATTCTTGACAGCTATGTGTGAAGATAAACGGTTTCCTTCGAAATGCGATCTCTTAAATATAATATAATCCCTAAATCAGTCAAGGTTAGGCCTGAGAAGGAAATCTGAACTCCTTATTACCACGGGTATATGCAGATTAGGACGTTTTACCTTAAACTCACCCAAGACTTGGGAAAAATGTAGGGTGGTTTCTAATAGTCATGCTTAAGAAATATATTCTTTATTTATAATTGACCGGCTTCCTGAAAAACAAATATATATCAGTTAAAAATAACGAGCCTTAGCATATTTTCCATCTTTATAATGCAAAGCGTAGCTTGGCCTGCCAACAAAAAATTGCGGTAATGCTTTTTAAAATTTAATTAAATTTTTTTATATTTAGATAGCTTTGCAATTATTCTTGTTAAACACTAATAAAGGCCTAGACCCCAAACCACTATAATAAGTTGAACGATAAACTACACCTTAAGCAGTTATCCTTTCGAAAATTTATCCTACTCTAATTTTTAATTCTTGTCTTATGTATTATCTACAAAAAAAGCAACCTGACTTCTGTCCATCTCCTGTTGTGTGTGAAAGGGGTTTCAATGAAACCGCGACCTGTTCTATTTATGTTGGATAGAGTAACTTTAAGGTTGTTTTAACGGAGATAATGGGAAAATAATTGTTAGGTTAAAGCTCTTTTTTAAGAAGTTTTTAGGCTAACAAGTGCAAGGCCTGACAGCTCTAGAATTTAATTTCAACGTTTCTTTGGTTTTGTTTACCCCTTACGAGGGGGGATTACGCAAAAAAAAAAAAATGCCACGCTGAGCTTTTCGCAGCCAGCCAGCTAAGCGAGCAGGCCAAGTAAGAAGCAAGGGAAAATGATTTCGTTGTTTACTCTCAACTTTAAGGATAGCACCGAAATGTGTGCAGTAATTTACACCAACCAACTACCTTAATTATCTCTTTACTGGTGATTGGACTTGTTATGTTGTAAATACCATTCAATTAGTATTAAAAAAAACCCTTACATTAAAGAAAGATTTATTGTGAAAGCAATCTTGATGTCTTGCATAATTGACAAAAAAACATGCATCAACATTTCAACATACAAGGTGAGTCTCTTTATACATAATCCCTGATAAAAAACCAACCCTTTCATCCGTTAACCAGTACCCTGGTGTTTTTTATATCAGTCAAAAATCAAAGACCGAACCCAGTACTTAATTGGATTTAATCTATAATTTAAAATTCACTAGTTCATAAATTATAATTATACTTATAAAAAGTAACATAAGGGGAAAAGCCTGGATTTGACCAGGAGCAAAACCATCACACCACAAGTAGTTGCTCTTACCCGGTGAGGCTCATAAAATTACCTTATAATAAAAATTTGCATTTATCCACCACCCTATAATTCATGAATTGGTTTATTACTTGTAATCTAAAAATAAATAAAATGAAGTCATTTAATGCTTTATTCTTATAATTTTTGATGCGATGTTTCACCAGAGAGATCAGGGTGGGCTAAGCTAAGCCTAGCGCACTCTAAGCAGCTAGAAATATAAGCGCCCTACTGTAAACTAGCGCAGCAAAGAAAGAATGTAGGCCGGCAAGCTCTTAAATCCTAATATAATTTGTTATTCAAAAATAATTAACTTAACTAGATTTACAATTCTTATTCTATCCTCCGCTGCATTTTGGGATCGTTCTTATATTTAGTACTTATTTACCTATAACTGTTACAAGCCTTGGTGGCTATAAATGGTAATTTTATGCTCAGCATATTGCTCCCGCATGGATTTAAGGACTTTACTTAGGGCTTTTTTGAGAATATTATTAATAAGCTCCTGGGCTGAATTTACGATCTTTAAAATTTTTCAATAAAGTTTTCCCGACGGTTGACATGGTTTTGAAGACCAACATGTGATTAGCTATCATTTAATATGTTATTATTTAGCGAGCTTTAGCTTGCCATCCTTCGGGTATGCAAGCATGCCATATCTTTATATAATATTCTCTACGCTTAATATTTGCAGGGGGCTCTGGCCCATGGCTATAGCAAGATTTGCCCTGTTTTAGGATAATAAAATGTAATATAATTTTTCTACGTTGATAAGTAGTTAATACAACAGATATTTTATTTTATGCTTGGGCGAAGCCCATCATTTTTATACTTTATATTCTAAAAAAGAGCACTCCTCATGATTATTTAAAAAGGTGATTAGAACAAACATTCTCCTTGATATCAGCGAAACGTGTCTCAGAACACCAGTTCAAATAGGGCCTAGCTTCGCTTAGCCACCCAAAATTTTAATCTCGAGGGTAGGAATTCGAACACCCATACTAAACACCAAAATTTATGTCTTACCTAATTTAGGAACAGACCGTATAAAATTTATTTATTTTATACTTTGGCTATCGAACAGAAGGCTATTTTAAAGTGTGTGCGCCTAGCCAAGCTATGCTATGCGCTATTAAAAAGAAACTTTATAAACAATATGTCGATCATATGGCTGTATCTTTTGTCGGCCATACTTCGTACAGCACGGGCAAGAAAATTAGAGGTATGCGACAAAAAAAAGGTTATATTTTTAAGCTAAATAACAAACTTTACAACACTAAACAAGAGCGTCCTTGCTAACGAGATTGCATTACCTTTATATTGAATTTTTAAATAAAGGAATAAAGGAAAGTCTTAAATAATTCATTAAAGGCAGATATTAAGGGCTAAAAACTTACTCTTTCTGAAGAGGGATATTAACAGATTTTAATGTGTCTAAATATTTTATCCGTTTGATAACCGTCATCATTTGAGTTGTTGAGTTATAAATAATCTTTAATTAATAGAAAGAACCCTGTACACAACTTTTAAGTTGCGTGCCTTGCGCATCTTCTGTTTTTTATAGATATGGTTTAGAAACACACTAAAAAAGAGAAAAACAAACCCATCGCAACTGAAAACCCCCCTGACAAGTCATTATAAATCCAATTATAGTCAAGGCAAGCCTTACAATTAGTCAAAAAAACTTTTTGTGTGTGGCGTCTTATTTTTCTCTGTTAAACAAGAATAAATGCAAAGCTCTTCATTTTATTTTTGATGAAACTTACTGTAATAAAAAGAAACAAAAAATTCTCCTCTATTTAATAAGATAATTGGACTGCGCGACCACCCAACACGATATTTAAATCAATTTACTTTTAACACAATCCTTGTCTCCCTAATTTCAGAATTAATCATATGTAATAATTAAGCTTTACGGCTTAATTTAGATAACAATCTTGTACTTATAAGGGGTTTTTTTATTAAACTTTAGCATATTTCCAAATTAAATAGCAATCAATAGGTAGCAGAACGGTCTTATAAATTCTAAG
>JACYFI010000935.1:0-11606 GCA_020975735.1 Ophiocordyceps xuefengensis
TTGTGTAACCCACGCTTATTGATTGATATCAATGATATTAAGGATCTAAACTGATTTTGCTGGATTGTGAGATGGAGAGGGGTTATTTTTATTGTAAGATCAGTGAATTTAATAAAAACTATACCAACTGGGTTCACAATGTTAAATTTAGTTTTCTCTATTCTGAGCATGCGAGAGATGAAGTTTTACTTAACAAAATTTATGGTTTATTAGGGGTGTGGAAAAGATTTGAAAAGACTATTAAATAGACAAGCTGGAAGGTAAAAATCACGTTTATAATTAAATTTTAATGGATTTGAGAAGATAAAAATAATTCCCCTTTTTCTTTCAAAAATTTTCTTTACTAAGTATAAAGTTTTAGAGATTATTTGAATTTTTAAAGTATCAGGAACTTAATGCTGTTAAAAGACATTTAAACAAACCGAAGGGATTAAAAAGATAAATTCTTTAAAGTCCAGGTAATGAAATAAAGTAGATGCGATTTAATATAGCTATTAGACTACTTTTCTATAAAACAATAAAAGCAAAAAAAGTAAAAAATTGAGGCTTTTATTTAAAAGTGTATTTAAATAATTAATAATATTAATTATATTTTTAGGTAATTTTAACTTAAGGTAGATTTACTGGAAACCTCTTATGAATTTTATTTATATTAACAATTAATATAAATTATGAGTTTTTGTACACCAGCAACGTCTTTTATTATATTAAAGATTTATATGTAGCCTAATCGTATTTTATAACGGTTACGGTATGATTTAAGAAATCAAGGAATAGGGTTCACAACGACTTCATTATAGATAATAAAAGGTTTGTGTGTACGCAAACTATCTGTAATTAATGTGGGGTTTCCTTATACTTTCAATATATTTAAAAAACCTTTGATGTGTTAAATACAAATTAGTTGCACTATAAGAATATAGTTCTGAGCAATAATGAGAATTATTGAAAAGTAATAAAACCATAACTGTAACCCACCTTTTTTGGTTCAAGCAATAGAAATATTAGTGTGACATATTTTACGTATAAGTGCATGGTGTATTGGTACTTTGTTTACCTTACTTTTGGAACAGGTTCCATGGGGTTCCACTTGTAATCCATACGGAACAATCTTCAAGCTGGAGACCCGTATAAGAATATTAAGCCATCGTTTAACTAGGTTCACAACAAGTACGGTTATGAATCGAGTATTACTTACTGTACACTTTGTTGTCTTGTATGACCTGGTTTTTATATTGTCTCGATGTATTACTGGAGGGTCGCTAACATTAAATAACGATATACCAAGTAAACCATGGCACAAAAAAATACTAAAATGAAATGAAAATGAATAAAAAATCCCAATTAAAATATGGAGATATTTTTTTAGTACTCTGATCACTGTTAATGTTAGACGGCCCCAGAATGTTAACAGTTCTCAGATACCGTTCTATAATCTGAGGATCACGCGCCACAAGGGAAATTTAATGGACCCGCCTCTAATACTAACCTCAAGGAGAAAACCCATGGATCAATCTAATACTAGGCCAGGTAGATGAACTGGTCCTAATGGTCCGTACGCACTGGATACGAGTACCTAATGGAGAAAAATACCAGTGAGATCAGATTCTCTTATACTCAGGATTGCATAGCTTAGTTCGTGAATTTTACGTCCGAGAGAATTCTAAGCAGGGGAATTATAAGTACGGTTAATGGTCGTCGGATTCCCTAGTGGCGGTAGATGCACTGCAGCGACGGGATACCATTTATCTGGTAGTTTTCATACTCCAAGTGAATACTATGGAAAAAGACCGGTGAAGGTCAAAAACCTTAGAGGGGGAGAATGATCAATTAGATTCTAGAAAAGGCATTCACCAATCTCCTTCCACGAATCAAACCATTTATCTAGAATATCCTCAAACTTGTTCCTAGTAACCTTCTGGTACCACACCAATCCGAAGATGAGCTGAAATCAAAATTCGAATTCATAGTCAATCTAATCCCAGGAATAGAATCCTAAGGATGAGCTGCCCCTCAACAAATTTGTAATCATGCCGCGGAGAATAAGGAGGTAAACAAGAGGAAATGAAGTGATTTGATCTGATGTTAGTTATGGCCAACCAACGTCCGAAGACTAAAAGATAACAATAGTAAAAATGTGATAAAACAGCCTTAAAGAAATATGATAAATCTTCGACTCCAGAGTATTGATGGGGGATTTATGAAGGAGACTTTTACATTTGACCTGACTCATATATTGAATATCATTAAATGATTATATTTAAAATTATTCCCTAAAGAGCTGGCTAAATACCTACTATAGGGCTCATTTGTTATTGCTTTAGCAATAACAATTCAAAAAACCTATCAATAATAACTTACCAATAGATCTTAGCGAGAAAATAGTTTAAAGGTATTATATGTATTAAGAGGTCTAAATTAATTTTTTTAAGTGTTATGTTGGTTGGTAAGGTGAAACACCATATATGGTACTTCATACCTCCTTTATCCGCCATGCTGGCGGCAGCTAAAGCTGAAGGCAGCTGTGAAAGTAGGCCCTTTGTTTTAGGTTGTAGCTACGCAAGCTTAAATAACTTTCGCGGCCAGACCCTAAAAAAAATCTTTATATGTAGCCTTAGTAGGTGGAGCCTTCAAATGGGGCTTCTACTTTCTGGCAATCCCCTTTACTATAACCATTCGGGTTCAGGATTAGAAGACAAAAATCTACAAAATTCTAGATTTAACTAAATAATATACCTACTTTTTTTTAATAGTCAACTCTTCACTTATACTAATAAACAATTTTTTCGTTGATCTTTGTATAATTAATTATTAGGATTTTTCAAATATTGAGCTCGCTGATCTTTAGGTTGCTCCGGTAAAGTTTAGTAAGAAGGCTTCGCCTTGACAAAGCAACTAAAAATATCGAAACGCAAATTAACAAAATAATATATTCTAACGCGGCTTATAAGTTTTAAATGATAGGCCATACAGATTTCCTGAGTTGGATATTGTCAGTTCAACTCAGACTAGCGCTTTTGCATAATTCAAGCCCTTCCCTGCGACGAAGGGACCTCGCCTGAGGGGATTATTGAAAATCAAGAAGTTGGTAGATTTTTCTTCATATTTTTACATTTAGTAGGCCGAGTAGGCCTCCTTCCTTTATTTTTTCATTTTATTTCTTTATATGCAAGCTCCGCTAGCTAGAAAAAGAATTATAAAAAATACGCAAACTGCACCAGGAAGTCAGGTACCTAAAGTGATGTAACTATTCTTTTTCCCTACTCAAGGAGTGCGTGATTGATATGGTCATTTCCTAATCTCGACAGAGCGGGTGCATGTATGTTTACTAGACCAAAAACCAGCAGGAACAGAAGTGCGTCGAACCCCTTAATCCTGAACTTTCCAAGGAATAAATTATGGTTATAAAGTGGCATGAAGGCTATCGATACCCTTTGTAGGCTGGCTTCGAATTAGTTTATTCATTGCTTGGCGCCCATAGCTGGAAAGCTAAAGATGCATAAGGCAGGGGATTAGGATTGCTTATAGTAGAAGGTAACTGCCAACACACAGAAAATATCAATAGAGCGAAGTATAAATATATTTTAGTTCCATATTTTAGGTTTAAAAAAAAAAAATAGCCCCAGTAAGTAAAATGGGTTAGACCTATTCGACCTTTATACGAAGTATTTTCTAACGGTTTACATAGTAATACTCTAGATGTTTAAGTATAATTGCATTATTTTCGGTAATTTAACGTGGGTTATATATTGAATCAGCATTCCTATAGCATCTCTTAGGTCTTTAATAGGATTCATGTGCTTCTATTCTTTTTATTGTAATATATTGGTGAACCTTTATAGGACTTGATCTCTTATTAATTGTATATCAAGGTGCCCTGTATTCTATATTATTTTTATTTATTTATGTAATTAATATAAGAAACAAGTGATACATAAACGCAATAAATTGAAATGGTTGTATCCCTTTAAAATTATTTGTAACAAATTTATTAAATTATGCATTAACAGCCAAATATTGCTTACTATGATGGCAGGCAAATAATAGTTATAATAGTAAAAAATAAACAAATCTAATTTATAAATTACGTTGATCAAACAGTAATTATAGTGATATTATAGCTCAAAGAAGAAGTAGGGTTTACAACAACATGGTAAATAAAAGCTGACACAACAAAGCCTAATGTCTATGTTGCGTTAGCCTAGTAAAATGAGATGAGTAATTATGACAG
Source organism: Ophiocordyceps xuefengensis (assembly GCA_020975735.1). Lineage (NCBI taxonomy): Eukaryota > Fungi > Ascomycota > Sordariomycetes > Hypocreales > Ophiocordycipitaceae > Ophiocordyceps > Ophiocordyceps xuefengensis. The sequence goes on from JACYFI010000935.1 coordinate 4,232, forward strand.
AACACAGTCACATGTATCCTAGGGAAGTTATTATATACTTTTAATATTAATATGATTGTTATTGCTAGTATAATTATTATTATAGAGCAGGTAGGGCCCATAACATATAATTACGATAAAACAAGATACCAGGAATAAGCACAAGTAAATATTATCATAAGGTTATTTTTTAGCAAGGCCAAGCTATAAATATGAATCATTTCTCCTTTCTGGTTCTCTGCTTTAGATAGATACTTTATGTTCTAGCTTGCTTTAGCAATGTTAAGCTAAGTAAAATATCCACTTATTTTCAACAGCAACTAAAATGACCAACGTAATAAGATAGGTTTGGTCTAGGTCTTAACGAAAAAGAACTTTTAATCTTTAAGGTTATTACAATTTATCTTCTTCTCTTCTGATTTAAAAGACTTTCCTTGTTTAATTCTATAAATCTTAAGATTCTAGCTTAAACTAACACTTTAATTAAAACAAGGTCATACTAATAGTAAATTTCTACGCCAAATGGGGTGAAACATAGCTCGCTCTGTTTCTATTTTATTAACCCTTCCACTGCACGATCGCAAAAATAGGGGCCGGGCGTTTGCTCCTGTTTATTATACCCTTTTCAACAAGAATACTCCCGTTATATAATAATGAGCTTCGAGTTCTTTTTTTGTCCACGTTTTTAGGAAATAAAATAGGGTAAGCGGTGATAACAACAGAAAAATATGTCATGCAGTATTGTTTTCACCAATAATCAATAACCAAAAATCTTTTCTTATACGCTGAGTGTGAGTAATAGTAAGTAGGCGGCCTGATATTTTTAGACTCGCTGGTCCGCTTCTCCCTGTGTAATATTCTATATGAAGCCTACTGCTTTTTATTCTTATGAAGGGCTACGAAATAAATTAAAAGGGAGCATCCCGTAATTATACTTTATAAATAAATAGAAAAATTAAATCAATTTGAGTAGAAAACCTTTGTCTTACACAACCAGTGAAGTTAAAGGTTCAATCCTTTATTTCTCAATTTTGAATATAAAGTTCAAAAGATAAGCCTTGTTTATATGTTGAATTCTTATTACTCTTGGATCTTAATGCCTTTATTTTTCTTACAGGTACTGGAGCGGGGTCGGTACGCTTCTGGTTTTGCTAGCTACGGCTATCTACTTCACTCTTATTACCCTCTTAGAAAACTTGTTCGGCTTAAAAAGCTGTAAAATAAATACAAGCGAGAACAATAAAAAAATAGATCTTGCTTTTCTAGGAGGCTTATTATCCATATCTTAACCAAACTATTATAGATATTAGGTGTAGCCTAGTGGCTTAACCTAAAGGTAATTAAAATAGATTCGATCGTCTAAAGACACACACCTGTATAAGGAATCTGAGTGATAAGTAGAAATATATAGGCATCCAAAGTATCTAAAATTAGTAAATGAGTATAAGATTCCTTATCTTAATCGGTAAAGTGTATTCTTTGATAAGAATTATTATCAGTGCGTTCCTAATTGGCTGAGTGAATATAGCCTGCCTATTTCTTGATCGCTGCATAAGCTATCCTGACCTGTTCCTATGGTATCAATATGGTTATAGTGGGGTGTATCGATGCCCTTGTGAGGCTAGGTTCGTTAATGTTTATTTCTTGCCCTGCGCAGCTAAGGAAAGCTTAAGGGATGGGGCAAAGCAGCGGGGATTTAGATTAGACAAGTAGGGTATTAAAGGAAAAAATGAAGAGGGAAGGGACTCCAACCAAAAGGCAGGATTAAGTCTATAACAGATATATAGAAAGCTTAATAAGGAAAGGGCCTTTAATATTAGGATTGTAGGACAATTGACGAGTGGGTTTAAGGGTGGTAATGTTGGAAATTTATTAGGTTTGTTTAAACAATCTGGTTCGAATATCGATTAATTTTCTGTAAAGGCGGTTTTAATGGGCAGTGCTTTTAATTAACGCTAGCTTCAGCTTATTTCAGCCACCCTAGGCATCCTGTACGCTGTCGTAGTCAGTAAAAACAATTAAGGAAACGGTGTAGTCTTTAATTTGGGTAAAATGGAAGCTTCAGATTTCAATTTCTTTGGTTCAAATCCGAAGTAACTCTTGCGACGATTAATAATGACATATAGATTTATATACTACTTATAACTAATTGTAACCGTTATTTACTAATTAAAATTTTTCCTTTGCCCCCTTCTCTCCATAGAGATCGGGGGGCTAACAATACCCCTTGTAGGCTAGCCCCATTTTAGCCACCCCTGTTGGGAGGTTGCAAAGCAGTGAGATCAGATGAGAAAATGTTATGTTCATGTAATTGTTGAAGTCAAGGCTTGTAATGAAAATCCGTCAGGCCCGCTGGTTAATTTGAAAAAAAAGAGGCTAGGCTGGTGCTTAGTATACGACCATACCGCTCCAAAAGTAAGCAGTGATGTTACTTTAGTACTTTTTTCAACCCTATACGACCCGGAGTATTCAAATGTAACGGCATACATTAATTTTTACTGTATCTGAAGAGATCAGCCACCCCCACCTAAAATCTCGAAGAAGTTTGGGGGGGGGTGCAAGGCCAGTAGGGAAATCCGTACGAGCTCGTTCAAAGTATACCAATGCAGGCTGACAAATGGAACTAATTATATTTATTCATGAAATTTTTTCATAGTGACTAACGGCTATGCCTGGCTCTTATTTTCTTTAGGTTCCACCATCACCCTATTTCGTCTTGGTGCTTCTTGGCGTCGCTACGGGGTTACCTGAGTAAAAAACTAGTAATTTATAATTTTGGTGCTAGCAAGCATGATATTATTCATATCTTTAGTATTTGGGAAGCGTTTTTATATTTTCAAATTTGTATTATAATTAAGGGGTCGAGGGTTTAGGTTTACACATTAATAGATAATATTACTTGAAGTTTTTAGTTATCATTTTTAGTATTAGTGTTGTATATCCTAATCACTAATACATGTCAAAAGATCCACCAACGGGTTATGGCTGAGTGGGTTAAAGACGCCTTCTTTGGGAAGAAAGGTTTTCCCTGTGTCTTCGATTCACAGTAAACCCGCAAATAAGTCACTAACTTATTAAGAAATGTGAAATCAGGTTTTATAAACAATAAGAATATATAAGTTTACTTGTTAATATATAAAGTATATAAAAGATAACCCTACAGTTAATGGGAATCTTTATGGCCTAATGATATCAAAGGAGAATAATTTATACATAGGACAAAATAAAACTCCAATATTTTTAACTCGCTTCTGGTGGAAAGGACTGATGAAACCCTGGGTTAAATAACCTTATTTCTTAGCTTAAAGCTGTTCATATTGAGTTTAATTTAAGAATTGTAAACGTTTTAGTTTTATCTATAGAAATAATTATTGAACAATTGTCTTGCTGGCTGTCTCCAGCCCATGCACAAATTTTTTCCTAATCTTAGAAGGTAGAGGAGCTGCTACTCTCTGGATTGTTTGCTTATGTGTTGATAAACGACGCAGAGTATAACTGTCGGGTACAGATGCAGAAATATTGGTGGGGGTAACTTCCTATGTGAGTTACATAAGCTCTAAGGAGAAATCGTAACCTCTAAACAATGTGATTGAAATATCTTAGCAACTTCAGGAAAAAGAACAAAAAGAAGGACCTCTATAATACGAAACTGTGGAGTGAAATAGAGCAGCCTGATAACGTAGCAAGCTACAAAAAACTGTTTAATAATGGGGACTCCTCTAAGCCTAATATCGGGGATGCATGAGCCATAGTAAAAGGTACCAAATGAGGTGGTACTAACGAACAAAGTTAGGGAGTTTTATCACAAGGCAGTTTCGGATAAAAAAGTACGGGGTTACCTTTGGGCATAAATGGGGTCACAAAGTTAACGTTAAGCGAGCATATCGTATTTAACGGGCGTTAAATAACGATAACCAGTTCTAAAAGGTAGACCCGAAGCACGGTGATTTTAAAATAGACAGTTATAAAAAATAGTCACGAACGGGATGATTTGTAGCATAAATCTCCGAAGAACTGTGGGTAGGTGTAGTGCGAAAGACCAACACTGCTGTGTAGCTTGAGTAAAAGAATAAGGATGTAAGCAATCTTTTTAAATAGGCCAGTATGAAAGCAAAATGTAAGCTTTCTGCATGACAAGCATCAAATTGACGGGAAACCCTAAAGCAATCTAGACCAGAATTATGTAACATTTTGGATTGGGCGACAGGTATGACTCGGCCTAAGTAAGAACATAGAATTATTATTACGTAAGTATAATGGCCGCATCGCACAGAAGCACTGATTAAGGTTTGTGCAGTTCATCGACTAAATGTGGTGGCTTATAATTATAAAGGCTATCATTACCGCCCTGCGAAAACGAAAAAGCGCATAAATTATAGCTTAAGATGAGTCAGACCCTTATTTCGAAAGAACAGAATGAATAAATACGAAATTATAGCTCATAGGTTTCTTATGTATTAGGTTTATTAGGATTATAAATAGTAATAAAAATAAAGTTAAAAACTATGCTTCTAGCATTGGCATTATTTTAATCTCCATACACTGATAAGTAAGTAGTAATTGCCAGCAATGGAAAGAGGTAGACTTTTGGGTTACCACAATTCTTTTATTAGCCATCAATAGCCTTTAAATAAAAGTACATTAGGTTTTATTAAAAGATGTAGTGTACAGATTATATTAAGGCGAAGCTCCATCCATGAAAAAAAGATATACACTACACGTGTTTGGAACCCCCGTATCCATATATTAAAAATAAGTTATCTGGATTAAACTCATATATTAAAATTGATTGGGCTTCGCCCTAGCCTTCCGGGATAAGTAGTAAAGGTGGTATGATATTGCTGGATTGTAACTAAATTACTAATAAAATTTACCATACATCCCCGGAGGGGGTATGGTTAGCTCCTATAAGCATTTTAACTAATTAAGATTTAAAATAATTATAGTGCTTAGCATTAGACCTTTACTCGTAAAAACACTCTTCCACGGCGGCGAAGCTGCCTCTTTTAAAATATGGATATAGTTACTTTACTTTTAGTTGTATTAGAAATAATATTACGATAAGAACAAGTTATAAAAAGAGAAACAATACTATGCTAGACTTTTAAAAACGACAATATAATCGTACTATAAAAGGCAAATTTCTCTTTTTCAAGCTATAAACCATACAGATAGAAACTTTAAAGTTTTTAGAGAAAGGACCTACTCTTAAATAGGAAGCTAGAACCAATTAATCTACTTGCAGCCACAGGAAAGAAATTTTACCCAAGTTAATTAGAGATAACAATTATCTACTAAGCGAATAAAGGTATAAAACTTCAGAAAAAAAAACGCCAAAGATTGCTAAACCAGCGTTATAAGCCTTTTATTTAGTGTGTGTAAACAGGTCGCGATTTATTATATACTGATACTAAGGAAAAAGTATCTTTTTCGATGAATTTAGAGCAGCACTGAAACACATAGGTGTACCTAGACCGTAGTAGCTAAACTTTAACAAGTCGGAAAAGATTTTAAATAAAAATAACTTTTTAATTTATTAAAGCAGAGTAGTATCTATTTATTTGCTAACGGACTAATAAAGTAATAATATAGAGGTATACCTTAGTTTTAAGGGAGTAAGGACTCAGCTTTTACCAGAGCTTTTGGCTGAGTTTATATTATGTCTATAATACATACTGAGTAATATTCGTAAAAGAAGTAGATTTTGTTTCATGTCGCAAACCTTAATAAAGTAGCATTTAAGTGAATATCTTAGCAGTAACCATAATTTTGATCTCAAACAAGAGTTGTAACGTGTTTATTTGGACAAAATTGGGGGATTCATGAGATTTTAGCGGTGAGTATTAGACTCGGAATTGGCAAGAATAACTTGATGTTTTAGACATAAGAATGATAAGGTTGAAGTACAGCCCTTTTTGTAGAAAGTGAACCGTTCGAGCAGCTATACCATAAATTGCCGGGAATCGTCCCTAAAGGCAAATCTAACAAGTAAGAGTAGTAATACATATCTTATGGCTCAGGTAATGACTAGGGCGTAAGGTAAAATCATGAGTGAATATTACCGAATTGGAGTTATCCGGCAGCAAGCTACCTTTAAGTGGTGTGCAGTTCATCGTACTAAATGTTGGGTTGGCTTTATAATGTTAGTTATTATAAATTTTTAGCTTAAGCGATAGTAAGTCAGCCCGCATTGTTGAAGAGAGTGCAATGGCAATAAAATAAATTATTTAATTCTTCCTTCTAAATTAAGTTACCGATTAAAAATTATATCTATAACGTACACAAAAAAACAAAACATTTGAGAAATCTATTTTAAATATCAAGACATCTCAATACACCTATATAAAGGTTATAGTAATGCAATTTTGGTGCTGCGGCGAAGCCAGCTCAGCAACGAAAAATCTCAGATATTATCTAAGATAACACAAATAAATCAGGATCCTATAAAATGGAATCAAATAACGCAATGTTGGTATAGTTATGTTAGTTGTGGTTTAAATTAGGCAAAATGAGTAGGTGGTTATTTATAAGGAAAAGTTGGCGCATCGTCTAAAAGAAATCCTAGACCCCGTTATACTGCTTTTATCTAAAAACATGGCCATCCTTAATTTTTTCTTTACAAAATTAGATAATTTGTCAAGCCAAAGAAACTTTATTAACAGAGAACAGCTTTATTTTGGAAAAAGTTAAACCCTTGAAATAATATTTTAAAAAACGCTTTTCTTTATTAGGGGAAGCCCGCCGCCTAAACAATAGTGATTGAAAAACATAGTTAAGTTTAATACTAAAATCTTATTATCGAGAGAGCATAAAGAGTATTATCATCATACATGTTCAGGTAAATGAAGTTGTGCCAGCGAAGGTAAAGATAAATTGATCTTTAGCTTACCACTAACCTAAGGAGAAAAACAATCCTTTTTATCCGCAGAACTTTCGAATATTACCAGGCTAAACTGCATGAGCGTGAAGGAAATCAGTTAGACTTTAAATATTGAGACTAACGGAAACAGTAGATTCTTCCGTACTTTGAAACAAGAAGCTTGGTGAAATTAATATAAAAACAAGCTGTAAGAAATAAGAGAAAGAGTAAAGTTAAAAACTCTCTTAATGCGTATTTCGAAGTTAGAACGAACATTATATATTATGTAAATTATAATTTTTTTATTAAATTCTGTGGGAGCTTAGAAGGGTTAAGGCCGATAAACGAACCCGTTCTGTCCAAAATGGGATAGTTCGACATTTATTTGAACTATTAGGGGATAAATTCTGTTTTGATAAAGCGCAATTTTCCATGTATGTCAAAAGTGGAAACCAGCCCAGAAACAAAGAGTTAAGGTTCCTAATTATTTAGTTAAGTGGGAAATTAGAGGTTTTTATTAAAGTTGACACAGGAGAT
>JACYFI010000936.1:0-12198 GCA_020975735.1 Ophiocordyceps xuefengensis
TAAGGAGTACAAAGCCAGTATAACATTTAGAAATAATGTTAACAAATCTAAGGTATATTAGAGCCTTTTAGCAAGAATCACTTTTTCTTGTTAGGGGCACGCTTCCCGTACCCACACAAAAATATAGCGCAGATCTAATATTTTTTTAATTTAAGGTCTTCATACAATTTTAGACTGCCCTCAATAAAAATTTATAGCTTGGCCTAAACCTTGACTTTTTTTTTTCCCTTATTTTAATCCGTACATCAATTAAATATAACTTAAGACCTCTTTGCCCTAATTACTCAATGTAATTTTGTTTTAAGAATTTATGGCTCTTGCAGTGACGAATGTTGAAAAATTCCAAAGCCTGCCTATTAGTATAATTAATTTTAAGAATTTATTAGATTTTAAGATTCAATACAATTTCCACTTAACAATCTTATCAATATAAATGTAGTAAAATTCCCTGATATTAAAACCTGTTGATACTAGGTAGAATTTTAAAAAAATTAGAAAGCCCTTAATACAATAATAAAAATATTCGGATTACTTAGTATAAGTAAGCTTTAAGTAATAAGAATGAAACACCGTAACCAAATATATTTTTTTTAAATTGTTAATTTTTCAACCATTTTTTTCAGAATATATTTTGCAAACATAAAATACTGTAATATAGCTCCAATTAATATAGTAATATACAAAATATGAGAATCAGTAATAGCCTTCAAATAAATCATCACTTGATATCTATATCTGCTTGAGAAGGTTGGATTGAAAAGCACTACTAGTCCCATTATTTTTCCATCATTAAGGTTATTGAGGTATAATCAGACACTATGTTAGGAAGTTAGGATATAGGCCAAATTGTATCTTTTTTGTTCTATGAAAGACGTATTGATAGTATTAACGCGGGGAAAGCTGTAAATTCCACCGCTAAGCCTCTGCTGTGCATTAAACCTAACTAGCTAAGGGAGTAATGAAGTTTTTTAACATATTTTAGGTTGTTGCTTTTATACTACTCCTACAGTTTCCAGCCTAAAACTTATTGAGTTAGTACTTTTGAAAAAACCAGAGTCATGCCAATTAATTATTTAGATGTGTGAAATTTCAACACTATTATTAAACCACTACTCTCCTAAATTTTTTAGCAGTTTATTATCATCTGACATAGACAGTATATTATTACAATTATAAAAAAAAAAAAAGGAATAACCCTACAAAAATAAAACAAATAATCGAATATTACTTTGTAGGATTCCTTAGCTATATATTTTTCTTCCAAGGCACGCTCCCACCCACACCACAAAAATTTAGTCGCTCACCTTTAGCGCTTCTCTGTTCGAAAGAGCTATATGAGCCCCTTTGTAACAAACAAAAAATAAAGCTAATATAAATATAGTACCTATAACAGATTACACGTTTGAATAAAAAAAAACTAATAACTTTTTCAAAATAATTATCTTGGACTTTAGGATTTGGCAAGTTTGTAGCCACCTGGCCAAGCCAGACCAATTGGACTTGCATTGCACTGGTTCCAATTAATCTCGGCTAATTTTTTTTACCTGTAGGATGGGTGTGCTCTGAGAACAAACATCAAATAGTAATGAAGAGACCTTTTATGTTATTTGTTTACGATCTTTAAATTATCCTTAGAAGAAAACATGTTTTGGGACAATAATATATGATAACCCACCCCCAGCTACTTCAAAGAATAAGTATTGAAGTTTCTAATCTGTCTAATAATTCATTTGGTATACCCAAAAATCAACTGTTTTGTGTATACTAGACCAGGGTCTTCATGTTAATAAAACTTTTAAAACAAAAAGGTTTTAAAGTAGATACTCAATATGTTACCATATTTGTTTTAGGACTATATTTGTATTTTTATTAAGGTTGATAACAAATTCTTTTAAGAAATGATCCTAAATTAATTTCCTTTGCTACTATTATGTTCATCTGAGATTTTATTTTTCTACTATAGTTTTTAACTGTTCAGGTTGCGTATGCCTTCGTTTAAGTTCAAAAATACGGGAATAACTTTTCTTCATATCTTTAAAAATTTAAGGTATTTACTTAAGAAAATAAAGGGTAGTTTTATCCAATATATCAATTAACATTAACGTATCGATTTAACATTAGTAAGTTCTAACTCTGTATCGGTTTGGGTTTATTCATTCGAATAATTTTTACTGTGGATATATAAAAAATCCGCGGATATAAACTCAAATATTCAGAATTCTCTTCATTATAATGATCGTTTTGTCTTCTAGACAATTCAAATTTACATTCCTATATTTGGTAATTTACTAAAGTCCAGAAGTAGTTCGTTACTCGAAAAATGCGTCGGCAATCTATGAACCCTCCTAAATCCAATCAATTAAGAATTTAAATTATTATATTTTTACTGTTTTTTTTTCTATCATTCTAAATCAAGTTTGAGTTTATCAATCAATTAAATCTATGTAAAACTATAAAACTTTTTAGGGTTCTTAATAACATTTTAACATTGAGTTACAAAATTACACCTTTCACGGGATTTGTTTATCGATAATACATAAACATTTAGATCCTTTTTTTTCTGCGGAAAGTAGAACGATGGCCAATTTTAGTTGTGTCATTAAAAGCTAAAAGGAATAGTCTTCTTAAATCAAAGTACCTATTTTTGTATTGAAGGATAAACATAATTTGAACCTTTAGGTGATCCTTTCTGTTTTGGAACTTATTATGGGTTCCATTCTTCCTTAATTAAACCCGTAACGGTAATGAGCATATTTTATGAATAAAATTTATTACTATCATTGAAAACGAAAGAGTAGAAAATGAATACCTCTCTCTATATTTAAATAAGATTATAAAGTATTATTTTGGCGGGAGTCTGTCGAAGATCTTTTAAATAATATTCCAAAATTTATTAACATTATGCTGTAATAAGGATATATTTAAATCATTATAATCTCTATTCCAGCAATTGGGCAATTTACAGTGGGCAGTAAATTTTACCAGGCTAAAAACCAGGTAATGATAATACAGATAAGAAGCAGCTGTAATAATAACAGCTCATCCAAATAGAGCTATTTGTAGTTCTTATACCCCGGTGTTTTCTCATATTAGCTATAGATTTATTGCAAGTTTATGGCCCTCCTAAAAACTATCTTACCACCTGAAAGATGTAAAAGGCAATATAGAAAAGGTCTACACTAGGTCGCTATGACTTTTAGTATCCTGAAGAGAGGTAAAGAGTTCGAATACTCCGCCCTGCGTCCCCCTTCTCGTATACAGGGGGCGGACAAATATTAATAAGAGGGCTACAACATAGGAGGATAATTATGAAAAACACTTACTGTTTTTGAATCTAGGGAATCTGCCGAAGTAAAACCTAGAGTTTAAACCTAACCTAAAAGACCGACCTAGTGTCTTCACCCCTATTAGGGGCTTCGGGTGGTAGGTCTTGAAGGACCCATTGTATACCATTAATACCTTTGATTTTCCTCATATTGTTCCTTCGAAGACTATATAAGTTTCACCTACTTATACTTCCATTTTCGTTTTAAGGGTCCTTTTAAGATACACATTAAAGGTCTATAATCATTGTCAACTCGTATATTTTTTTTATAGCATTAACCTTGCGCAACGCACGAGAATTCCATGGGATATTAGCAAGTTGATAATTAAAAAATTTTACATTTTTTAACGGATTCCTTTAAAATACCTTAAAATAAGGCAAGCTTTGATGTGCCCAAAGCTTATTTAAATTTAATTATAAAGCCTCAAATGAAACAAATCTTACTGTTCATGCTTAATTTTTAAGCCAATCTATTTAGTTCTATTTTTTTGGCTGCATATCAGCGCAAGCTTACCCAAGAAGTTTGTGGCTTTACAATATTCTTTTCGAATCCCCATATATTCTCAATATTTATTTTCATATAAAAGGATGATCTACTAATAGTTTTATCAATGCTACGTAGCAATTGGTTTTTATGCATAATACAATCAAGAGAAACTCTTTGACCTTTAGATTTTTGTGTTTTTATGTTAATTTTCCACTCAATAAATTCAACTATATATTTGAAAACCCGTCATTAGAGTTACATATAGGCGGATAAACTTGCTACCTTTTAGGTAATTCTATTCCTAAAAATCATACAATCCGATTTAGTAATCAAGTTTGTCGTCAATAAAAATTTCCTTTGATCTAAAAATTTTTGTTGAATTCAAGCGTTATCAACTAAAGAATTCTTGTTTAAGGGGTAAGAATTTTACTCTTGTTTCGTATAACAGACTTATTCTTCGACTCATTATAATCAATTGGTAAGAACATCAAAAATTTTTGAATTGTTTTTTTTTATTTACCAATCCTCAAAATAAACGGAACTATTTAATACTGCTTTCATTAGGTAATCGTTAATTCACAACTATCTTTAAAATTGATTCAATAAGGGGTTGCATATTTGTACTAGTTTAGGCCTTGGAAGGCATAGAAAATAAAGTATGGAAAACAAGATTTTTTTAAGTAATGGTTTTATTTATTGCGAAAGCTAAATTATATGGGTAAGTTTTAAGGATCATAAGAACTAGTTCAAATTTTAAACGTTTAATCATCCTAAAATTAACCATTTGCTTCAAATCATTCCTGCAAGAAATTCATAAGGAACATATTTTATTTCAAAGAAGAGCATTTCCGTAAAAACGTGTAAGTAGGAAAGCACATTTTTTTTTATTACCTATTTGGTGACTTACCCTAACCTTCGGTTCAGAGTCAGATACTCAAAGGCTTTTCTGCTTGGTTAATTTTTTTCCGGCTCTCGGTTTTCTTTTAGTAACCAAAATAAGTCCTATTAGGAGCCCTTTGTACTTAATAATATTTACTGCTTTTTATTCCAAAAGCCCCTTGTTTTGTTTTTGCAATATCGGGACGCCCGAGATAAAGGAATAAGGAAAATTTACCCGAATCCACCTATTAAGGGCTGCATAAACACATAAAGAAAAATCATTTCAAAAATGGCGTGAGCCGGTTAGCAATACTTTATTATATACAACTGGTTATTAGATATGAAAAGAACCCTGTCCCACTAAGTTCTAATCCTTATTAGAACTGAAAAAGCTTAATTAATTAATCGTTGGAAAATAAGAAAATATTAAGTATAAAAGTTCCTATATCTTTATCCGGTTTGTGAATTAAAATCATCCGTTTCCATAACCCCAAAATTTTCAAGACCTTGAAAATTTCCAGGCGAATTTGTCTTCTTTTTGTTGTCATTCTTCTTCTTGTTAGAGTATTGAAAATTTATAAAAATATTTGAGGAGTACCAATTTAATAGCAGTGTTATATTCCAGTTTAACTAATAAAGCATATAGTCAACGACTTGGGAGAGATGTGTATTGTATGGAATCACTCTTCACAAATTTTTTTACCATCTTGTTCGTAGACTATTCGTATTTTTAAGCTCTCTCACTTAAAGATTAAAAAATTCGAAATACAACACCCACTTTGATGACACGTTCCTATGCCTCAACTAAGTAAAAATTAGGCGCGCAGAGCTGCATATATTTATAAGATTATTACTTTATTTAAATATACTCCTAAATATATGTATATAAGAAAATCTACTTATGAAAATTCCTAAGGTATAAACTTTCATTATCAGGTATAGGATTATTGGAGGAATGAACTCATACTAATGATTTCAATAAGGTAAATCCATTTTACCAACATAATCTTTTTTATCTTTAGAGGTAAATATTTATATAAATTATCTTCTATTTAGGATTCACTAGGCAAGAAATAAAAAACAATAGGGCCAAGTAATACTTTAGATCTATTGGTTTTATAATAAGTTATTATTTTTGATATAGTCGTAATTAGGAGTATTTTCTATTATGCTTAAGAACAGGAATAACCCTACAGAAGGAAGAAAAATAATAGATACTGTACGATTTTGGTCCGAGTCTATAAATGGCCTTAAACACTGTTTTAGCTCTCTAATTGCATTAATATCAAGGAGTTCATAACAAATTATCATAGAACAATTTATTTTTGCTTATAGGTCTGAATTGGTAGACCTTAGTTACCCTAAATCTCACTTTTAGGTAGTACTTAAAAATAAATTAATTATGAATTATAATAAGATGCTATAACACCTAATAATTTATGTAGGTATTATCTTTTAATAATAACATAAAAGACGATAATAAATATCATTCTGGCACTATAGCAGGCAGGTGGTTCTGGTGTTAGCCATCATATAGCTATCACTATCTCCTAACACATTCGCATAAAAGAATACCAGATCATATTTAAGAACAAAAATAAAGATGAATATAGTAATTAATATCTTAATAATAAGTAGTAAGGTAGCGGAAAGTATTTACAATAGTAATCCAGGTAACCCCTAAAGGATTACTAGCTACACGCCAATTTCCGGGGCACCAGGCTATTAAATGGGCATTAGTACTTAATCGGCTGTCTAAATAACGAAAAGTAAATACAAAGTGGTAGAGCGAAGAGAACAAACTGTTTAAAGTGCGTATTTACAGAGAAACCTCCTCCCAGGATGACATTATAATGGGATATTAAGTTTTTAATTTATACTTTATATCCATATTCAGATCCTATATTTTAGACCTATATCTTAAATGCTTTAAGCGCCGCTTTATGTGAACCAACTGCTTCACCTGCTTTTCGCAGCAGGCAGCCACTTCAAATTTAGGGTTTCGTGTTAAGCTTATTGTTGGTAAGACTCTACTTATTAGTCGGTTTGAACGTTCGTTAAATCTATTAAACTTGACTGCTTGGCAGTAAAGTACCCAATTAAGTTCCGCTACAAAATTTAAATAAGGGAGGGTTAAATAATTTCGAAATTGTTCTTTGTAGATTTCCCCTTTTTCTGGTCACTCTAAAAAATAATACTATTTTTAATGAGCCGGCATTACAGTTTAAGGATATTTTAATTTGTTTATCACGAGAATGCTACTTTTGTAGATTTTTTAATCGATTTAGGGTATGAATGAATTTAACCCTATAAAGGATGTAAACCCTTAAATAAGAAGAAAGAAATTATAACAGGTTTGTAGATATCAGCTTCTGAATCTAAGACTTAAATTGACTGTAGTTATGAGTAGTATCTATTTTTTCTATGATATTAAAAATACTAATTAAATGCTTCAAATAGAATTATTTGTGCATTCTTTGTTTTATTGAAACCAGCCATTCCATTATTACTTTAAGGCAAAAAATGAACAATTCGAGCATGGTAAAATCCTATTATATTCAAAATATTGAAGGAAATGTAACCAATGTGTGTAATCTGAATCGACTTATAAGGGAGTTTAAACAAATTCTATTAATATATATCCTTGAGATGGATTTTAAGTTATGTTTTAATATTATTTTTAATATATGCATAGCGTCCACGTTAAATTGATTTAACTCTAGTTTCCGGATTAAGAAGCAATAATCATTATGAATAATAGTAAGGAAAACAATACTTCTTGCTAAAGTCATTCCCCTTTTATTACTAAGTTTTACATGTTTAGGCTTTTTCAAATCCTTATATATATTTATGCTTATCCTTAAGTTTTAAAAACAGGAATGAGTATACCTCTAAGAGTAAGAAATATCATCTAAAATGTAAAGAAAAAGAAAAAATCTATTATGTTATATATCTTTTAGTTTGTCCTAGTATTTTGTATATACCTCTCCCATTTATTAAAACCTACGTAAAAAAGCAAAAAAGACCGGAAGAAGGAGGTTAGATATAATACTTTTTTACTCAAATCTTTACTATTTTTTTTAAAGGCGGTGGATCTGATGTTTACTCGCTATTGGTAGGCAATACTGATAATAAAATTATCCTCAAACAAATAGCGGCGAAATTAACTAAAACTGTATTTTGTTCTACCTCAACCTACGTCTTGCCTATTTCAGAAGGTATAGGCACTTATTAGTTAAGTTATTAACTAGATGGCACCCTCATGGCTCATTTTGACGTCAGGTGAAAAGCATCAAACTTACTTATTTATATTAGAACTGTACTATCCCCTTTCTCGGATCGAATATTACATTTATCTAAAAAATTGCATAGATAAAAAGTTCCGACTATGGCATTAGCAGCCTTTTAGCTACCTTATAAGGTGACCATCGAGCCTTCGGCGGATTCCCCAGGGGAACGGACGATCTTGTATGCTACTAATAAGTAATTTAATGTTTTCAACTAGTATTGCCCTAAGGAAATTTTTATTACAGATTTCTTCAATGACCCCTGTCAGGTCCATTCCTGGCTTTAGAGCTTTTAAATTTTTTTCCAATATTTACATAAATCTTGTACTACTCCATAGGACTATAATATAATATTTATTTTATATAATCAACAATGATAAGACGTCCCCTTTTAAATATTTACTAGAACTTTTTAAACGCTTTTGTCATAGTTATAGTTGCCACAACTTAAAGCTTCTGTGTTTCAACTATACATAAAATTCACCATTAAAATCTTATATTACTTAAGTTGTTTTACAATACATTTGATTTTAGAATTCCTTTTCATTGTTAAATCCCTGTTGCATTAATTATAACATTTTTTATTAGAGCTGGGATTGTCCTCATAGACCTTATTGTTTTTTATAACAAAGGGGCTTTTATCCTCGTTATAAAATTCCTATTTGATTTCTAACGTTCGTCACTATTGATTTAGCTTTCAATTTTTGTATTCCTAGTTACTTCGTATGCTTATAACCAAAACTAGAGGCGCAGCTTCAGGTTTAATTATATTAAGATCAGGTAAAGGAACTCTTCATAAAAATGTCTCTTAATTTAGAATAATTTCTTAATCTCATTTTTGACTTAAACTATTTATCAGGAAATAACCATCTAAAAACATGAAATACAAAGTTTATGTATGCCCATATTATTAACTAAATTGTTTAAGTGGGACTTATAACTACCACTTAAATATGATTAAATTGAGTTTGGTAAACCTAGAATTTATCTTATCCGTGTAGCGAAGCAGATCCTATATAATAACTTAAGTTTTTTATTTAAAATCATATAAACTCACCCACTAAGCTCCTCCTTAGTTTCTTTAGTATATAATTTTTACGAACAGAATCTTCACCTAAATTAACCTAAATAAATACAGGTTTAATATTTCTAGATCTTAGAAAAAGTTCTTATTTCTCTCATTAGGTTACATGAGCAAAAATAATATCTTTTATTTTGAATGTTTACAAATTATTTTTGTAATTATTAAAAATATAACTTTGGGCCTATTGAAAGTAACCCAAGTAACTCGACCTGTCATCAAGATAAGTGATTATAGCTCCTATAACTCATAGCTATATGTTCCTTAGGAGCTCTTATATGGCGAATATATAACCTCTAACGCTATGTGAAAGTACACTAATAAAAAGAATGCTGAATAGCTGATTACTGTAGTAAAATAACGAATGAAGGTTCACCGTTCGATCGTAACGCGCGTAATATACCTAACAAGAATTGAAAATGCTTACAGCCATACTTAGGGTATAATAGCATGCTAAAGTTATACCCACCTGGTAATTATTTGTATACCTAGACAAAGGCCCTAGTAATGGCACCCAAAAACTTTTCATAGATAATTTATATTGGTTGTTGCGGAATTACGATTATATAAGACGTTAACTAATTTCTAAGAAGGATGGTGTTTTTAAATATCTCAAGTTGTTACTTTTTTTTCAATAATAATTATTACATACTGTTACATAAAACAATCCTAAACCGTATGACTCTAATTTTTAGGAAATTAATAGCTAGCACACACAAGTCTTTCATATAATATCTCATAGTGCGTGATTAAAATGCTGACGGGAGGCCGATCCACACTGTCGGCCTGACGGATTCGTATTTAAATAATTTTTTCAGGGCTTAGTATTATAAGCGTGATCAAAAAAGTATTCAATTTCTTTTCTTAAAGCAAACTATAATAACTTATGATTTCAATAAATTGTTTACCTTTATATAAATAATAATATAACTGCAAATTTTGCAAATTATTCTATGTCATTTAAACAATAAACGCCCTAGTGCAGGCATGCCTCTAACCATGTGCCACCGATAAGTACTTTTTAATTTAAGTGTACAAAAAGTGATAACCAGCTCGGATAGATAAATAGGTTTAATGACCCCCGTCCAACTCGGAAAATATTTTCAGGCATTTCAACTGTTCTTTTCAAGTCATGAATCTATACATGGGGAACCATTTTTTTAGCCTCAGGGCGCAGGTTTTCTGAATTTCATCTTTCTAGTCATTATCATTATCTGAATCTTGAATCACTTTTTTGTTCTTTTTTGACCCTTTACCTTATCTTTTTCATGGCTAAAGAAATTTTGAGCTCTTTTTTTTCTTTTTGTGGTACTCCTCTGACCTGTGTCTTTGTCCATGTTCATAACAGTATCTGGTCGCAATGTTTGCTTTTGTTCTACTCCTTTATGACCTTTGTCTTTTACATTTCAATTATCCGATCTCCCTTTGATGCAGCAGAATTCATCATTTTATCTGTTTTCTACAGAATCTTATCGTATTTGTTAGCTGACAAAGAGCTTCTAGTCATTCGGGCTAGTTGGAACTACACGATGGTTAAGCATAAGGGAGCGGGGTTTGGCGTACTGTCAGCTTGAAGGTGAATCGGGGACAGGGTGGAGAATGGTTTCACAGCCTTGAGGAGATTGGGCTCAGCCCCCTTCTAGAAATGAGTTAACTGGTCCCGAACCCTATGATCTCTTCTTGCGTTTCAGCTTCCTGCACCATTCTGTCAGTAGCTGTTTCTAAAAAGGAAGCTTAATAATCTCCAATTCTCCATTCTTTTTTACAAATTTTCCTGGATCTATGCGACACCCTGAAGTTACCGAATCAAAAGTTAGCGGTCGTATTTTAGACATTCTCTATCTTTTTCCTTATAAAGCCACTTGTCCCCGCCTGATCTCACTATATTGCTAGATGGGCGGTCCTTACGGATAAAAAAAGGTGTGTAGAGAAACGTTTCCTATTTAAAGAAACCACTATTGATGTGAAAGTATAAATAAAACCAAGTGTTTTTATCATATATTACGTGAACTAACTAGCCGACCAGATTTTTTTTTCATTGAACCCTTGATAGACCAACAATTCCTCCGTTCCACTTAGATAAAATATAAAAATATGATTAAGCTAACTTAGAATTGATCACACAAGATACTTATCTAACTTTAATCTAACTACATCAAACAATTTGGTTGCGAAAAGTTATATATAATACGAAATAAACAAATAGCTTATAATATATAAGAGCGTAATCTGGTACGACTCCTTTAATTAAATTAGAAACTTGTTTTATGCTTTTAGATTGTTGTACCACTATCCCTATAGCCAATGAAGGAACCTACTCATTCTATACTACCTTATCTATACTTTCGTTGTTTTCGACCCTCTATATCTAAAAAAGCTGATTAACTTAATTATAAATTTATTTATAGAAAAAATTCTAGTTAGAAAACCGTTGGTTGAAAAAAACCAAATTATGATGTAGGCCTAACTTGATAACTTGAAATTTTGAAATAGCACTAGGTATAAATTCAAGGATATAGAACAATACTTAAAGCTGAAAATATCTGGAAATTTAAGGTAAAATTTAAAATAAAGAAGGGTACAGCAAAACTCCTGTGTCGTATTAAATATTTTTTCAGGCAATAGTGGGTGATAAATATACCTTATTATCTTGGTAAAGAAATTACATATCCCTAAAACCAATAACATATAATCTTTTAGTTAATAACGAAATATATATTGAAATAGAGTCTAGATAACAGGGTAAACTTAAGAAAATAGTCCTTCATGGTGAATTTTTTAAATATATAAATTTACGGTGTCCACAAGTTAAGCAAAAAAGTTATATATATTTAAACTTTATTAAACCTGGAATATAGTTTAGTAAATATCGCACCCTATTACTCGATTAATATAACCTTTTTCATACTAACTATAGATAGCAGAATTTGACCATTAAGCAGATTCTTAAAATTACAAAAAATCTTTACTATAGAATCTGTCATAAAAGGGGAAAAGCCGCTACGACTAAAGACTAGCAATTTAATAGAACTGTTATAAGTAGGTAAAAATTCACATAATCCACCTACTTCTTAAGTCCTTGATTATCAAACTCAGGTGTATTACAGCACCTGCAACAAGGAATAACAAATCCTTTGTA
>JACYFI010000937.1:0-12542 GCA_020975735.1 Ophiocordyceps xuefengensis
AGCCTACACTAATACGATGTCAAGATTCCACACGGGTTATGGCTGGTGGTTTAAAAAGCGGCCCCTTCCTTGGAGACAGGTATCTTCCCTGTTGTTGTTCACAGAACCCGAAATAATCACATAATCTTACTTAGAGACTTGTAGAAATACAGTGTTTAAAAAAACAAAAAGAATATAGTATTACTTTTGTATTATATCAGATGTATAAAGAAACTATACTGGAATTTAATGCATGTATCAAAAGAGATAATATTTTATATCCATATGGGAATAAAACTTCCAATGATTTTAACTCGCTCTTCGGTGGAAAGGGGACCGATTGAACCTGGTTAATAAGCCTTATTTCTATGAAAAGCTCTTTATTTGAAGTTTATTTAGAATTGAAAAACTTAATGTACTTTCCTATAATAAATTTATGAAAATTGATCCTTGCTGGGTCTCAGCGATACACAAATTTTTCATATCTTTAAAATTAAAGGGACCTGCTTCTCCTGATTTGTTTCTATTGTTTATTAGATAAAGTCGAAAGTAAACTGTGGGGCAATTGCGAATATTGGGGGTAACTTCCTATAAGTTTACATAAGACTCTAAGAGAAATCTAAACTCCAAACGAGTGATATGAAATACATAGAACTCAGGAAAATAATCAGAAGAGATTCCGCTTGAAATTAACGTGAGTTTGCGAACATTGAGTTTAGCCTATAAAGTAGAACGGTTACCAAACTGGTTTTTAAAAATGGGGAACCTTCCTTCAAAAGCTAAGAATATGGATAACATTGAGCGCTCATTGAAAATTACGATGAAAGGGAATAAACGATAAATAGTATGTGTTAATATAGGCAGGTTCGATAAAGAGTTCCGTCTTGCATAATGGGGTTACCAAGTTTAACCGGTTAAGATGGGAGCAATGCGCGTAGTTAGAAACCGGGGGCGTTAAAATAGACGAAACAGTTCTAAATTTAGGACCCCGGAAGCATCGGTGATTTTTACCAGTGAAGTCGGGGATTAAGTAAAAGTCCGAAAACGGCTGATTGTAGCATAAAATCTTCCGAAGAACGGTGGTATGGTCTAGTGAAAGACAAAAACACTGATGGTGATAGCTGGTACAAGAGATAAGGAATGAAAGCAATCTTTAAATGCCAGGTATGGTAAGAAGATAGAATTTGCTGAATAAATCCATAAATTGACGGAAAAACCCTAAAAGCAATTAGACCAAGCAAAATGGTAAACATATGTGGTGGCAAAGGTAATCAACTCTGCTAAGGTAAAACTTAAGATTGATTATACGTAAGTAAATGGGCGACCGCATGCGACAAGCACCTATAAGTGTACAAGTTCCATGCGACTAAATGTGGGTTGGCTTATAATTAATGCTAGCTTACGCTGTCCCCAAGTCCCCTAAAGCTCATAATTAATGGCTTAAGATAAGTCAGACCTTATCGAGGATCCAGAATTAATAAATACGAAATTAAACTCAAGAGGTCTTTATGATATTAGGTTTTATAGAGAAGGTGAGTCAAATAGTATTTAAAATTAAAAAAACTTGTTAGCCCTTTGCTATTTTTAATCGTCCCTGACACTGCATAAGTGAGCTAATTGCAGCAGGAGATAGAGGTAAATTTTTGGGTACACATTTTATAATTGGCCCATAGAGCTTAACTTCTAAAAGGTAATTAGGTTTTTAAAAGATGTATACAGAATATATTTAATGGCGCAAAGCTCTAGCGATGAAATAAAAAAAGATATTACATACAGGGTTATGACACCGTAAATCTATATAAAAATAGGCGTTATCGCGTAAATCATCAAAAGCTATTTTAAATTGATGGGGCTTGCCCTATCCCCTCCGGGATTAGGATACAAGTGGATTAATATTTGGCGGATTAATGAATATATTAATAAAAATTTTACCAAAATCCCCGGAGGGGGCTAGGGTAGCCTATAAATATAACTAAGAGGATATTTGAGACTATTTATAGTTTAAGCTCAAACTTTTACAGAAAACACTGCTTCACGGGGCGAAAGCTCGCTCTTGTTAAATATTGATCATAGTAAGCTTTTACTCTTTATGATATTAGAATATTTATTAGGATAAGAGACACCAAGTTATAAAAGAGAACAATACTATCTTAGACTTTTTACACCACAAATATTAACGTACTGAAAAGGCAAATTTTTTTTTCTAGGCTATAAACATACAGAAAACACTTTAAGTTTTTTTTAGAAAAGGACGTATAGTTCAATGAGGAAAGCCTAGCGAATCAACTTATCTACTGACACGGAAGAAATTACACAAGTAATTAAGATAAAACTCCCTATCTAGCGAAAAGGTATAAATACTTTGTCAGAAAAAACACGCGCAAGTAGCTAAATTTCAGCTATAGACGCCTTAAGGGTTGTAAAGGTCGATGTTTTTAATACTCGATCTGAAGGAACAAAGTATCTTTGATAGTTAACAGCAGCAGCCCTTAAACACATAGGTGTTACTAGACCTGCAGTAGGCTAAGCTTTAAAAAGTGGAAAGATAAAAAAAAATATTTATCATTATTAAAGGCAGAAGTAGTATTTTATTATATGCGAAACCGGATTATAAATATATATAGGTATACTTATTTATTTTAGGAGAAGGACTTTCGCCTTTACCAGGAGGCCTTTGGGCTTATTTTTGTGCCATATACAAATAAGAAGTTTCGGTAAAGAAGATAGATTTGTTTCTGCAAACTATAATTAAGATAAGGGCAATTCAAAGTGTAGAAATATCTTAGCAGGTACCAATAATGTTAATTCTCAGACAAGATGTGGTAAACGTTTGATTTTGCACAAAATTTGGGGGATCTGAAGATTTATCCGGTTGAGTTTTTGAGCACGGAATAGGCAACGAATCTTGAATTTACCAACATAGAAGAATAAGGTTGAAGTACAGCCTTTTTTAGAAGTGAACCTCTGTAGTAAACCATCAAAATTTGCGGCGAACGTCCCTAAAGGCAATCATATCCAAGTAAGAGTGTAATCAATTTTATGGTCACGGTAATGACCTCGGGTAAAGGTAAAATCATGATTCGATATTAACAATGGATTATTCCGCGCCAAGGCACCTTTAAGGGTGTGCAGTTCATGATCCTAAATGTTGGGTTGGCCCTATAATATGCATTATAATAAATATTATTAGCTTTTAAGGATATAGTCAGCGCCTCATTCGTAAGAAATCAAATGGCAATAAAATAATTGTTTATTTCTTCTCATAAAATTAAGTTTCGATTAAAAAATAATATTACGTATTTACAAAAAACAAAAACATTAGAGAAATATATTTAACAATCAGACATGCTTCATAATACCTATAAAAAGTTATAGTAATAGCAATTTGTGGTGCTGCGAACCAGCCAAGAGCAAAAAATTCAATATTATTAGATAACAAAAGACGTAAATTCAGGTATGCTATTAAATGAAAGTAAATAGACGTCAATGGTATATAGTTATGTAGGGTAAGTGGTTTTATAAATTAGCAAAAAAAGTATGGTGGTAGTGATAAGGAAAATGGAGCGCTGCGCATGCCAATAAAAGAACTCCTAGAACCTAAGTTCATGCCTGCTTTAATTAAAAACATGGCCATACTAATTTTACTTTAAAAAATTAAGCCTAATTATAAGCCATAAGAACTTTTAAACCAGATCAACAGCATTATTTGGATATAGGTTCAAACCCTGATATAAATATTTTAAAACAACGCTTTATTCTTATATTAGGGGCCTCGCGCCTAACATTAGTGCTGAAAACCATAGGTTAAGTATAAATTAAAATCTATTTTCGGAAGAGCATAAAAGAATATTATGCTCATTCAGAACAATTTAGGTAAAGAAGTTTAGTCCAGGACCAGTTAAAAGATAAATTAATCTCGTTAGTAACCACTAAACCTATAAAAAAAACTAATCCTTATCCGCTGAAGCTTTAGCAATATTGCAGGTAAACCTGCAGGAGGCGGTGAAAGGTAAATCAGTCTAGACTTTAAATATGAGCCTAAACAAACAATTTAGATTTTTCTACTTACTAAAGCTGGTGAATATTTATGTATTAAAAGACAGCTGTAAAGGTAATTAGAGGGAGAGTATAGTTAAGAAATTCTATCGTATTTCCAGAGCTAGGTTCAACATTATAATTTCATTTTAAATTTAACATTTTTTTTATTCAATTCGGGAGGCCTAGCGAGTTAGCCGTAATGAACCCGTTTGTCAAATGGTGTTCTACAACCATATTTATATGACGAATTTAAGGGGAAAAATCCTGGTTTTATTAATGCATGTTGCGGTCGTAGGTCAATAAGGGAAACACCCAGAACAGAAGTTAAAGGTTCCTAAATTCATTAGTTAAGTTGAATATTAAAAGAATAGGTTTTTATTTAAAAGTTTCGACAAGGAGAATAGGCTTAGAGCAGCCATATGTTTATGACCTCCCTAACAGAGCCTGTTTAGCTTATTAGAAGCATCGAAAATTTTAACGGATTCTAAACAATATACCGAAATCCTTGTACAGAGTTTCAAAGAGATTACTAACATAGACCACAATTACAATCAGAGGGGGATGTGTGTGAAGACACTATGAACCACTGGTCATACTTCTATATTAAAAAAGATTTGTGTAATAGTTCTATTATAAACATTTATGAAAAAAAGTCTTTAATAATCATTTGATTTACTGTAATTAATGCTCGACAGTTATAGTATTACAATACTAAACGGTTATATTAGTATTAGGTGCTAAACAGTTATAGTATTACCAATTTATAAATAATATTATTTTCTTTATAAATAGCTATTAATTACGTAACAGTTATAATACTGATTGTGCTCAAAGTTTCTTTAGTATTAATACTTTAATAACGGAACATTCTTCTTAATAACAAATATTTAATACAGACTGCTTGCTGGTAGCCTAGTCAGCCTCAAAAATTTATTTTTGTAAGTAGCTCATTAAATACATCGTTAAATGTATTCAATACCATTACCTGCCTGAGTTAAATGTATTAGATATACTAAAACTGTTAGTAGATAGGGGGGTTTGGGGGATAGCAGGAACGCTTGATGTAAATAATTGGATTTTAATTTTTTAATAGATTATAATTAAATTAACTCCAAGTGAACTGTAACATGAGTAACAAAAAGAAAACTTTTCCGATTTAAAGGCTATGGGGATACTAATTAAGTAACGCCCTCTAAAAGTTTTATTACGAAATAATTCAAACGATGGAAAAGTCTTTGTTTGACTAAATCGACAACATTTTAGGGATAAAGGTGCTGGAAAAAAAAGTAAATATATTGAATCCTAAAAACAAAATATAATTGTTATCTTCAAGAACAATGGAAAAAAACCCGTACTAGAATCTGCGAAAAAAGGTAAGCTTAGTAGATAATACGAAAGCGTAAATGGAGCATAACAACCGTGAAAATGGTTACGGTCCCCGACATTGAGAAATAAGAACCAAAAACTCCGGGGACACCCCTAAGCATAACTAATACCAAACTTGATTGACGAAAGCCTTGAGCGGATCAGCTCTCACTTGATGATGTAACAAGTTAGGAAGATTTAGGAATAGGGAATTGGGTTATCGCGATCAAATCAGTAAGGTACGGTGAAAAAAATACATCTGTAAGAGCAACAGTCAGAATGGTTTTTCAATATTATTAAATATTTTAAGGTGACTCTGGCCCCCCCAGGAAAGCTTGGAAATTTGAATATTGTAATTTACGAAAAGTAGATAATATTACTTGTAAGCAAATGAAATTATGGTCCCAATCTTGGGTTTTATAACTTAGTTTTATTAATTGAAAATAAAACTTACCATATAACAAAATTTGATCCTTATTATATTCGGGATTTATCGTTTTTTTAAAAAATAACAGCAAGGATTGCTTCCATATTAGCTATTCCATAATAAATTTCAAACTTAAAATTAGGTAATAAGCGTAAAGAGCTGTTTTTTCAAAATTTCTCTACCATAAAAACGGGAATAAAAATTCTTTTAGACAGATAAGGAGTTATTTTAGGGATTAGGGCAGAGTAGCTTGCGTAAGTGATGGGGCACGTTAGTTTATGGAAGGCTTCTTCTAATTAGAGACTTAAGAGGTTTAGATTTTTGACAATCCTAGGAAGCTTATCCTTTAATTACAAGAGAAGTGTGAAAGATTTACAGTTGTTTAGAACAGAAGCTTAGGTTAAATGTTTCATAAAGCAGCTCTTTCTACGAGGATAGTTAGCTAAAATTGGTAAACTATTAAAGCATTCTATGAATTTTTCGGCTAACTACTGCCTAAAGCAATTTGCACTATATTTCCTAAAAATAGAACTCGGGTGAAAAAGACCTGTTTAAAGAGAATTTTGCTATCTACAGTCCTTACTGAGTAAAGTAGGGTATTGTAAAGGCGAAGGGGAATGCGTTTTTTGTAAATATATATAAAAGAAAAGCATACAATTTTGGGTGACAATAGGTTAAAACTAGATGTTTTTAAAATCACAAAACAGGATAAAAGAAATCATTGCGTCCTTCTTACAAAGCGATTTACCAAATGTATTTAAAGCAGAGTAAAGTTTATAACAATTCTCCATAGTTAAAAAGTTCTAGATTTTTATGATACAGTTTGCAGATACTAACGAAATATGTTATTACCTTGTTTCGTCGTATCCCTTTAACAGGACGGCAAAGAAAAATGACGCTTTAATGAAGGCTTCCGCACTCGTAAAATTAAGCCCGATTCATGTAATTCTAAAGTTCATCTTAATAAGGATGGTTTTGAGCAGATCCGTTCTATTAAATCCGGAATGAATTTTAACCGTATATTTTTTAATATTCCAAATTTGGTTAACCACGTTTAGGCACCCTAATCCTTCACAGGATAAATTTTGTGGCGCGAAAGGAACCGGCAAATTGACTACCGTAACTTCGGGAATAAGGAGGGCCAATTCTTGATAATATCAAGTTTAAAAGGAGAAAGCATGAAAATGATGTTGTAAGACTGTTTAATTAAAACCAAGCACCTTTGATGCAAAGACAAAAAAAATCTAAGTATAAAGTTTGCAAATGCCCGCGTCCCGGTTTTTGGTTATCCACAGTGATAATAAAATATGACTCTCATATTCTGGGCCAGGACGGAATACCCCGGTTTTAAAGGCGCGGCCTTACTGAGGCCCTTGGTAGCGAATAGCCTTGCCCTGTTAAATGGCGGTCTTTGCAAGAATGTGTACGTAACAACAGCTTTGCCTTGATGACTCAGTGTAAATTGGAATTAGCTGGCAGCAATACTGCTTACAGCTAAAGCTAGACCCGGGAGACCCTAGGCAGCTTTACTGGTCACAAATTAATAGAGTTATGTTAGAAAATTTAAGATTTATAAGTGGTAATTGAAAATGTGACTATAGAATCCCTTCATTTCATCTCTTCATATGAATGAATAGGGTTTAGGATTATAAAAAAGTTATGATTAATCTGGCTTAACTTGAGTTTCCTTTTTTTGCTTAGTCGTGGCGTTTAGGCGGCAAAGATATGCTTGCAAGAAAAAAACAAAAGATTAATATAGAAAACAAATATAATTATAATTCGTAATCAACCTAATTCCGGTTTATTATTTTATTTAAAATAGTAAAAAGTGACCTTCTTGCGTAAGAAACTACTCGCTAGGAGACAGGTTTTATTTGTGGGGGCCAGACGCCTTGTAAAATAAACAGGTGGTGTAATAAAATTTATAAATTTTTTATTTGCTATTTTTAGTAGTCTAAATATTTTTATCATATATAATTTATTTCATATTTGCTGGGGGCATGGCATGCTTTCTTTTTCCTAAGAGGGTAACAATTATTATGAAGCCCCATTATACACGTAAAATATAACTTAAGTTTAATTTTTAGGTAGGATTTTCTAACTATGTGAAAATAGTAGAGATAAATTGAAAAAATTTGGAAATTTTCAGGCTGCGCTATATGCTCAAAGCTTATAAAGTTTTCTAATATTTTTAGAAGCATATTTTTTTTTCTTGCGTTGTTTACACCAAGCAAGCTCTGTGAAACAAAGGAAATAGTTATGCTTTTAATTATCTAAAAAGCTCAACGGCTTTGAAATCATTGCATTACTGTTTGATTATCTACAATCTACCAAGTTGCGTAAGGCAGGGCATTAGGATCACACGAATCTGTGCAATAAGATAGATCTTGGTATTTATTGGAAAAAAAGCCTACCGCTGGGATTGTTTGTCTGTTGATTTCTTTATTTTTATTAGTATTTTTGTCCTTGCTTGCTTTTTATGTCTTAGGCTTCGTTAATTTTTAATAATTCCCGCCTAGCCTACAAAACACGCTGACATTCTGCTAAACCTTTGATCACGTTGCTCCGTAAAGCATCTAGGGTGTAAGGGATATGGGTTACACATGGGTTTACTTCACAGGATGCTTCGAAGCAATTTAAAAGATAATTGCCAAAGAACCGGAGAAATATGCCTAAAACTTTGCCACTTATTAGTTATGGTCTTGTGTTAAAGCGAAGTACGCCTTATTAAAGCAGGAAATAAAATTATTTAAAATACATCATTGGGTAAATAATTCAGAGAATTCCCTTAAAATAGTAAACTTTGGAGGCAATTAAATTTTTAACAAAAATATGTAAAATAAACCGTTCAACGTCTATAAGTGAACTTATATGTAATAAAACAATAATCCTTTTAATACTAACCCAACATTTTAATTATAATATTGTAAAAAAAGTTAAAATAAAATTTTAGTGGCTTTCTTTCTGCTGGGTCTTTGCATATATTACTCCCATAAACCTAGCGATGCAGGTGCCAAGATCAGCTAGCTAAAGTATCCTTATAGGATATGGTCTTGGTATGAATAAAGAAGAGCTGCCAAAACACCATAAAACAATCATGGAACAATATTAACCCATAACCTTGAAACATAATTCCTAAGAGGAATTGCTTTAAGAAAAAAAACGGGGGGATATCTGAAAAATAAAAATATTTCCTTCTGTTTTTCTTAAGATGAAAAAACATTATTTATATGGTAACATAAAAAATAATTGAAACAAATAATTACCTGTTTAATAATTAAAATTAATAAAAATAAATTTTAAAAGTTAATTTTAATTTTATTTTCAAAACATTAAATCGTATGCCTAAAAATATTTATACTACTTCAAAAGAGAAGAGAAATTTTTTAAGAAGAATATATTGAAGTACCGGAAATTTACACCAGTACAAAAATAAAAGCAATAATTTACTTTATAACTGTAAAATATGGATGAAAGCTATATTAACACAAAAAATTATTTTAAAATAATTAAAAAGGTTAATCAAAAATTTAAAAAACTTTTTTTTTTTTATATAAAGACAATGTTCGCTTGCGATAAATAAAATAAAGGCCTCATGGCACTGCGAAGCAGCAGGTAGAATATACAAAAAGTTTCCCGATTACTTTAGTCTTAAAACAGAATATTCTATATGATCTACGTTCTTCTACCCTGATGTCCGAATACGCTAAGAAAATTGTTTTCGTAACTTATAAATTAAAATATTTTAATCAATTTATATAAATTTCCATAAATTTATTTGTAACAAAAGAATGAAGTATATTATTAGTAAGAACTGAAATAAACAATTTTCGTAATGTTAAGAAAATATTGCTTATGTATTCTCTTAATAGAATAAAATCTTTATAAACAAATATTTTTACCTAATTTAAGTAAGAATATTTAAATTTAAAATAAATACAGAAACAAAAATAGAAAATCAATGATTATAAATTTGAAATCTAATTGATATAATACCCCAGAGCTTTTTCTAATGTCTTTACTTTAAAATTACCAAAGAAAAGAAAAAATTTTCTATTGTGAGAAAATATGTTTAGTTATATTAAATAGAGCTATTTACCTGTTAAACCTATAAATACTAGCTTAGCCATTAAGGGGTACAGGCGAAGCAGCAGAGATAGAAATCTACCTTCACAAAATCAAACTTAAATTTAATTTTTAAGTGCCCGCACAAATATAAAAATTTAAAATTAATTTACTATTTAAATAAGTACCGCTGCCTCCTGTGTTGGTACACTGATCCTTAGCCTAACGGATTGAAGGGATTAAGATTTGTGCGCGTGGCTTCTCAGAATAATTTTTTTTTCTTGGGGCCCTGTTACCTGAACGCAAGGTTTAACATCTTACTGGCCAACGCCAAATTAATTAAGGTGAGTTGTGTTAATACTAAGGGTAAAATTTAAGAATACCAAATAAATAATTCTTATAGGTTATAAAATATTGAAAGAGGTTATAAAATTAAAATTAAAGGTCAGATTAACTAAAACGTATAAGCACATCGCTTCCTGTATACTTAATTAAAATTGAAAAGGAGGATTGAAAAGCGAGCATTTCATCCATTCAAAGGTTTAAGTTCAGTTTTATTTTAGTCGAAATTCATAATTAAAGTAGCCTATTTCAGTATATAAACCCAAACGGACGTATTGGAGGCTTTGCTGTAACAAGGGTGGATTCCGAGGTGGGTACAACATTATAGTACAAATTGGCTTCTACTTACTAAATAACGTACAGTTCCCACCGACTTGTCTTTAACCACTATTTACTGTTTTAACGCAATGCGTTTGGATTTGTTTTTCATACAGAAAAAAGAATAAAAGCTTTTTATCTGGATTAATCTTCAAATACCTAGCTTGCCCGCCTTGTCGCGGCTTTGTGCTACACCATAAAAAAGAATAAGTTATATTGAAAAAAATACAAATAACCCATTGAAAGGTAGGGCAGTTCTAGGTAATGATACTGAATAATTGCTCGCAAGTTGAAAATCACACGTTTTTTAGCATTTAGGGTAGTAATTAGCATCATTTTCGTTAATACCCTATTATGGAGGCACGCCACCAAAAATAGATGATCTATCAACTTTTTGTGCGCAAGCTAAAGCTTATCATATTATTAGAAAGTAAAGAACATTTACTGTTAAGGGGAATAGAATAATAAGTAAGTATTAAGCCCAAATTTAGCTGAGGCTAAACTACGACTAAAGGAGGCCTTTCCCTGATATAATTCTGAGGGAATAGACCCGGCTCATAATAATTAAAGAAAATACCAGATTCAGGTGTGTACGATAAGGCTGCTTTTATTCTTCGGAGTGTTTTTTGTGCTTATTCTTCTATGCCTTGCAAGCGTTGGATAGAAAAAAATGCAGACGATATTAAAAATCCGGAATCTAAACTAATGGTGGTACAAAGTGCAATTAGTTTTTTTCGATACTCATCAACAGTCGGAGATAGCGTTCTAATGGTAGTTTTAGTATCTTTAACTTAATTGTGGTATATCTTAAGGAAATAAAATAGTCCGAAGTTTAATGGGTTAGAATTTGTTGGTTTACCAAAAATTTTCGGAACAATTAATGATGAAAGTTCTTCCGTTTTTTCACACCAATTAAGGTAATAGGCTTAAATCACGGATTTTTTGAGATTGTGAAAGTTTGCTGAATTAGATTGGAGAATAAAAGACAGTTTAAACTGGAATCGGATAATAAGTGAGGCCTCCCGGCTTAGAAACTTTAAAATCTTCAGTGGGGGCATACCTTCGTTTAGAAGTATGCTCATTGAATAGAGGAAGAATATTACTGATTTGAATATTATATCAATAATAGTATTCGGTTAGAAAGTGGTGCTTAATAGTCGGAATAATTAAGAAATTCTTAAAATATATAGAAAATAAGGAAGCATAGGTCTGAACCATTTTGATAGTATACATGGGAAATAGGAATAATGATGAAAACATATAAGTAACAGGCTCAATTTTTGCGCAAGAGGTACAAAATGATGCGCGGTTTGGGACTCGATGTCGGCTGACTATACTTCTAATGACGCAGAACTATGTAGGGTGTCCGACTGTTTTTCGTGATTAAAACGTACCATGAAGGCTGGCGGTTAATACGTCGTGAGCAGTAATGGTTTCTATCTTTAAGGAAATTTAAAAAATTAAAAAATAAGAACAAAACTTTTGGTTTACGCAAGGAACCAAGAAGAGTTATATCATAAGGGTTGTAAAAATATGGTAGCTAACCTATTGGTTTTACCTGTGTTATGTGCCTAAATCATTAAGATTATATATATGCCTTTTTGTATATATAATTTCTGTTATTATATACATAAGATTTTCTTTAACTAAGACAAATGTATAGATAAGCAGGCGGCGCGAACGATAAGTTGTTAAAAGAATAAGTGCTGAAAGCATATTAGGCCGAAACTTATCTTCTAAGATTTTCTTAAATATAACGGTAATATACTATCAAATTACGAAATTTATAGGCTTATTCCCCGTCGAATCTTGAGATATTTAAAGATATAAGTACCTAATTTAATAATTCCTATTTCATAAAAATATAATCTATGGGCCTGGTTAGATAAAAGTAAATCTCAACTTTTTTAATCAAGTGCGAAGCAAGTGCAATACTTGCACCCGGTCTAACATCATTAAGTAAATTAGCATCTTTATATTTGTATTTGCAAATGCTTGCTATCTTTAG